>JAOPUG010000105.1:1549953-1564403 GCA_027564375.1 Micropterix facetella
TACTCGAGTTATCGTGCATACTAACATTTTTCGCGCACAATTTCAAGACTTGGCCACTCTGGTGGCCGAAGTAATATGGATCATTCAACCTATTCGGTGAGTAAAGGAGCGAATTTGGTAACTTTAAAGGGCAATATCTGCTAGACCATAATATTTGGGATTTTGCATTTATATGCATATATGTATGATTATTGTATGTAATATATATACTCATTCTTATAAATGCAATTTGTACCATCTGATCATTTACTCCTATGGTATTATTATTACTATTTTGTTTATGTATTTTTCATCCCCTCCCCTCCTTTCCCCTCCTCAACATATTTTTAAAAATGAAATTTACGAGAAGATACATCTAATAAATGGAAATTGTTTTCTATATATAATTTATTTACTACTACTAATGTTATTACTTATAGGTTCAATATAATTTCCTAAATAAAATAAAAGCATACCTAATACTTCATTTGCGGAAAGAGTTCGCATAACAATGCTAGGAATTTAGTAGTAAAGCGAGCGTGTGTAAGCAAACATTGTGGTATTCCATATTAGATTAGCCTTGGCATCGTCCAGACTGTTCCGTCACAGGAGATAAACGTAAACAGTACCGCAATTTATGCCCGTCGCAGAAATCAATACTGTTGCGCTAGGGCATACAAAAATATAATATTATTTGTGCTATATTTTTCATTATGTCGGTAATGCCAATGCACTTTGTCCGAGGCAGCTCGATAATATTTTCAAGGGGTAATCCTGTATGTAAAACTAAACAAGAGAATTGAAAAAACTTTGACTTTAAAAAAAAATTGTTTTGGATAATAGGAAATTTTACAGAATATGATTTTACATAAAAAATTGAGTTAAAATAATTTATAACGTTTTTAATATTTTTCCTAGGTAGGTACCTAGGCCTAAATCGTAAATCCAAAAAAGTTGTTTCCCTGTTGTTTTCTTTGGTCGTTCTGAACATGAAATCCTCGATAATTATTCAAACTGAACTAACTCATTATTTATTACAATTTTATAAGAACCTACAAAGTACCCGTAATACAATCATGACGAGGCGTGAGAATCGATCAGTTGAATGCGATGATGTATGCTATTTACTATTAATTGTATTCGAAATTCAATTTTCTTTCTTGGTCATAATATATATATGTTTTAGCGCAAGATATTATCTTTTCCATATCGCTGTTAAATAGATCGCTGAAACCGCCGGTGTATGCATCTATTTCCACATTGCTGTAATATAAAAATGCGCGCAAGCGGGCATCCTGCCATTATTCGTTCGACCGCGATACGGAGCCCACGTATGAGGCCTCTCCTAATTCACCGAGTCCTGAAAATGCTATATGATGAGACTTTAAGTTGTCTTGAGATGCTCCGATGCCAAACTTGTCGCTGCCAGCTCAGATCTTCATTCTTGTCTGTATAGTGCGACCTACCATCTCGCTTTTTAGTAGAGCGCTGTCTCGCTTTGTCTCGGTTCGCGTGATGCCATGTCTGATGTTTCACTGGCCAGCCACATTCAAATGCCAGGGTATTATAGGCACTAGAATTGCTTCTATGGAGGCGCTTCTTACTTACATTGTCGGTGCTGATTTCGTATTTTTGTCGATGGCTATTTCTGTTGAGTTGCTTGGGTATGATTTTGCATTAAACCAAATTGGTACATTGTATTTTTTTTACTCATTGGTTTTTTTTAGTGGCGTTAGACTGCAATAGTTGTAATCGTAGACAAACTTCTAATTTGGATATAAGCAATTTTTTAAAAATATATTTTTTAAATTCAGACATGGACCTAGTTTCAATAATCAACGTTTAGAAAATCCATATTTTCTGGCCGTCAATCATTGAAGTATCAGCAGAATGGTGTAAGTAGCGCCCTGAAGTATCTACATACGTAGATATATCTACAACCCACCCTATCATAGATCCTGTTTTGTTCTTTTCATCAACGTCAATACAAAAAAAATGTATGGGTATAAAAATTGTGTAACTCTACATAACAATGGAAAATCTATTTTTTTTTAATTAATGAACGAATTATAAGAAATTGTATTATCAATTGGAGTCAGTGGAAGATTTGACACTGACGAATTCAGATATCCATAGACAGTAGTATTTTCTCATCAATAATGACACTGCTATAATCGCGTGTTTCTAGGCCGTGTTTCCAGTAGTGAGTGCAAAGTGAAATCGGTCGTGGTAACCCTGGATGATGTTTCTTCTAACTGCCCCGAGACGCCGTGCATGTCAGTATTGGTGAGGTATTTTTCGTTCTTTATATGAAGTAGAGCGCTACTTTTCACATTTATATATTGTGGTTCCGCGCACTGCGGCTGGCGTCGTTCTTTCTTCTCTCACACGCACGGCTTGTTCGTTTGTTTTCGTAGCTTCATCATCTCGGGGGTGTACGTGCTTGCGGTGTATTATTGCAATGGCCCACGCCAACTTACACAAGAAAAAGAATCAGTATAGAGATGTAGTTTAACGCCATTACCTATGAAGGTGGCTGCCTATAAATTTGCCGTTATAAGGAAATATAAAAAAAGGACCAATATTTTTACATGAAAATGTATATTTAACTAGAGAAAATTACTTTAAATTAAATTAGTTTTGTTAAAAACTGAGAATTTGCCTTTCACCCCCCAAGGGTTTATTTTCATAAAACTGTGAATGTCATTATATAATGAGTAATTTAAATATAAATGTTGATGTCTATTTCTTAATAGGTTTTTACCTAATAGGCTGAATTTACTGAATTGGCTGAATTTAAAAAGAAAACCTTTCTGAGTGCTTCCTTCCATTATCAAAATTGAAATAAAGCCCTGTGCAAAATTGTGAGTTTCAATATACAACGGTTTGGGCATCTCGACCTGACTTTGCTTTTGCCCGCGGCTCGATCTACTTGGTATTCTGGTTGTAAGAAAATATTTTCTCGAAGGAATGAGATATTTTCCCGTGATAAAATGTAGCCTATGGTTTGATACGGCCCTTTAAAAATCTCTATCTCAGTGCAAAAAATCACGTCTATCCGTTGCTCTATGTGTGGCTGCCGTAGTCGGGACCCGTCTCGTACTCTAATACAGTGTGTTCAAAGACACCACACGTGTTTCTAGTAAACGTTGCAACCGTTGTACCACCCTTTCTGCAAAAGCACATCTGCGAGCTTTAGCTTTCTCCACAGTTTCCGCTGCCTGTTGGGACGCCAGATAATCGGCGTGTTGTTGACGTTGATCGTCCGCCTGTTCCAGAGTTTCGGTTGCCCGCAAATTGGTTTGCCGCTCAGCATGCTCCTTGCGTCGTGCTTACGATTGTTTCGTCATCTCAGCAGACCTTTGAGATACCATATAACCAACGAATCGTTGAAGTCCATCGTCCGCCTGCTCTTGCATTTCAGCTGTTCTGAGAGCCAAATGACGCCTAGCTTGCTCAATCCTTCTCAGCTCTTCTTGAGCAGAAGTCTCTTAACTAATAGCTACTTTATTACCTCGAGCCCTTTTTGAATTTTGTGACAAATTAGATTTGCGTTTCCCCGGCATATTTTAAACCACGGCAATATACTAATCACTATATCTACATACACACTATATACTAGATACACGAATCACTGTGATCACCTAATCACAAACAATATCATCCAAATCTCAAAGCAAATCGAAGTCCGTATGAATAGCTATATCGTAAATCAGTAAAATATGTGTAATATATATGACGACAGGTAACCGGATATGGTACACTTCGACTAAACAAACTATAGTGCATTTTAAAAAACAGTGCATACATTTGTCTTTTGTTTGCAATCTTTTCGAATAACTCTTTTTTTTACGAGAAATTGAAGGAGTTTATATGTGACGAATGTGATCGCGCATTCTAATAAAAATAATTTAAAAATACCTTAATGATATATAGCCTATGTTTTAAGTCAACATATTCTATGTGTGTGCCAAATTTCATCCAAATCCATTCAGCCGTTTATGCGTGATTGAGTCACGAACATACACACGTCTAAACTTTCACTTTTATAATATTAGTAGGATTAATAGAATTATTAACTCCTATTATCTATGCAGGGTTGCTATTTCAGTCGTCTTCTTGAAGTGTCTCCCCACTATGGTGGTCAATTATCATCATAGCTATTCCAACTTTAGACGTATTTAATTATTTATCTAAAGGAAAACATAGAGTTTCAAATTTATATATATATATGATTTTAATAAAAACTGTAAGGCCGTTTACTAGTTTCCTACTTTTTACAATTATTTTTATTTTCTTTATGTTGAAACCTAGTACTGTATATGTGGATAAGACGATATATTAGGGAATTTTCTGCATAATTCGTATTTGCGAATTGCAATTTTAATGTGCGAGGAGCTCTAATCGTTCGAGCTGGAACGAATAGGTTTCGATACTATTTTTAGGATTTTATAGAGGAAAACCATATCCGCAAGCCTACGCCCATCCTCGAGCGAGTGAAGATGAAATTGTCTCAGTATCCTGTCATAGGACTGAAGTCCTAGGTATTGGTGAAAGTTAAGATGCCTCAAGGATCTTTAGATGGTGCTGCACCGGAATAAGGGAATAATGCTTTTTCCATATGTTTCTCTTAAATCACCCAGCCAAGTAATTCGCCTTTTTGTATCTACATGATTAATTTTACCCTGTACAAGAAGTTTCATGTAGCATTTACGCCTTTCTAAAAGCGGACAAAGTATTTTTATTACTTTCGTTTAATCGTCGTTTTTGCATTGGACACTTACACGCCACCGCAGAACTATCGTAGAAAATATCGTAGAATGCTTACTTTCGCACGTTTACCAATAGGAATATCCCCGATTGCCGCTGTTAAGAATAAGTGAACCAAGGTAGTACGAATCTGAGGTTTAACGCATGCGAAGATACAGCAAAAAAGGAGAAATTGTCCTTGCTGTTTTAATGTTGACAGTCATTGATTTTGTCTTCTTCAGGTTTATTTCTAGGCTTAACTTTTTTTACCATTCTGTCCAATAATATAAAAAAACGTACAAAGATAATAATTTAAACAATACAGTTTTTAGATATTTGACGATGTTTGTATTCTATAAATTGGTAATGATTTAATCGAAGTTTGGCAAAACTGCTTTAAAGCTGTCAAATATGTGAACCGCTAAAATTCTCAATTATTGTTAGGTGGCGCTGCCTAAGCGGACTGAGGCCTAAAACTTTACGAGAATAGGTTCTTTTTTAGTGGATAATTGATCTGTCAGGCGCCACGATACGACTGAGCACAAGGGATTATTTCATATGATAATTGAGTGGAAAGTAATGAGCAATAGGGATTTAGCGCAGTATGCTGAGGTGAATATTCAGATGGCGGTGACAGAGAGAAGCATCTTAAGCGTGGGTAGTATCTTGGATGCCTAAAAAGCTGCAATCTGAAAACCTCTGACTCATTTTGACTGAAAGCTGCGCTTCATCGTAGCTCTCAAGCAAGCAAGCAAAAGGAAGCAAGGAAAAGGAAACAGCTAAACTCTTTTATTTTCTTCAATTAAGTGACTATTTTTTTCAAATACATTAACAATTCATAAAATGGTGTTGCCAAAAAATATATGGTCCCCAATTACTAAATTAAGATGGCAGTATGCATCATGAAAATAGCAGTATGTCAACCTATCAATACGTAGGAATTACGATAAATGCATTCTGAAAAAAACGCTCGGCCAGGCTAGAAATCTGCCACACATAACAAAACTATGCAAGTTTTGCGTTGTAATATGATCAAAAAAATGGTTAAAATCCAAAAGATAAATTATTTCGGTGACGTAATTCCAGTCACTGCATATATGTAGGTATTTCTTTACAGCCACATACAGATACTCGGTAGGCAAATGCTAAGTAGGAAGACCGATACACAAGGCATACTTTGATAAAATGAAAACGTAATAGGAAGAAATAAAATAAAACACATTCAAAATGTGAACAGAACAGAAAATATACAAAATCGATGAAACGGATAGGGAACCTAGCAGGTTGAATATATAAGTTGACCAACGATACCAAAGGCAAGACAAAAAATCCTGAATGTGCTATATATTATGGTCGAAAAAAGTAACAAAATAGTCACGAATCCATTAAATACTATTTGTTGCGCTCAAAACCCTAGCCCCTCACCCTCTTACTTCCCTATACCGATTCCTATAAGTGCTAGTATACTGGTCGATTAATTTACCTTTCCACCCCTTCCTTAACGTCAGGTGCTCCTCAGCTCTAAAAATGTGCTCCATTGTGTATTGGGTTTATCGGATCAAGAGCACTCCTGGCGGGGTGGTACCATTTATTCATTAATTCATTCAATCGAATTGGTAACGATTTCATTGAACAAACGTATAAATTGAAATACGCGATTATTTAGCATAGTTTTCTATGCTACTTTTAATTTTTTTTTCGAAAAATCATATTGTTGTTTTTTATTCTGTTTTATTCATTGTACTTACTAGTATCTTGAAAAAAATCATATGAAGGTCATGGAGCTCCTTACCTGTCTATTTAGTATTTTTTCTTGATTAGTCATATATATGAGATGTATGTTATTTAATTCTTTGGACGAGGTGCAGCGGCGATTGAAGAGCGCCGATGTCAGTGGCCGGGGTGTTAGAAGGGGGGGGGGGGGATGAGGATCATGCTGCAATGCCATGTCTCAATTGAGAAAAACACCGTCCATTTAGCGCACTAAACTAATGTCCCGTTAAAAATGTAAATCTTCATCTCAAACGAAAGAATTATCTCACATGAAACATTTCAATTTTGTAAATATTCAGCTAACTATGACTGAACAATATATTGTTCACTTCAATAAAAAATTCGACCTTATATCATAATCAATCAAATAACCATTAATAACCGCAACTAAAAGTTTATTTAAATAAATCTTTACCTCTGCTTAATGAGGAAACGGCTATCTGATCCATTAGGGTGTCATTTGAAAAAACCTCATTAAGCCGCTGAAGACAGACGTATGTCTAAATAACGCGTGATACCTCAGCAATAAATTACTGTGCTAATTAAACTGGCATAACGGGTGACAGATGCTGTGTAGGGGAGAGTTGGGTAAATGCGAACGCGGGGTAAACGCAAACACAACAATAACGGCGTACCTGGCGGAATCATGCCCCCCGCACCCCGTTATGTCAACTCCTCGAAGAGGGACGAAACCGGTGAACCCGCTGTGCATGACGCCCGACCCGGATGAAGATCTCGAGCGACCCTCGATATCTGAGCGATGGTGGGCATGCCAGCCTTTGTTTGACAATCTTCCTGAAGATGGGCCCTCTGTATCCCGGTAATGCGGTGACATGGCCAGAGCTGCCCAGTATCCCGATAAAGCGGTGACTCCGCGGTGATAACTTGGGATGATGGTTCCTCGATGCACTGGTCGGTCTGCTGGCCGTTTCTCAAAAACTAATAGCCGGGGAGTTTGGACGCGCAATGCGACCTAAAGAAGGGGGGTAGTTGGGTACCTTAAGCTGTCTATCCTTAGAAACGATACGTTGGCCACCCGGTCCCGGGTGGCAAGCCGAGCAAAGGGCGCCTCGGGTCCGCGGTAATTCCAGTGAGGAATTGTCGCTTACATAAGGTAGAAGACCTCGCAAGCGACTTCGAACCTGCGACCAGACGGCGGTTCGGAGTAATGTGACCGCAACTGGTAGTAATGGCGCGTTGGACGTCACACTGGGCTTGAAAATTCCCAGTGCCTCGCGGTATTTAGTTGGACACTAACTTGCTGAGGTGGAGCTTGATATATAGATTCTTCTTTGTCGTCTTGAGACGTAGAATTTATTTCCTTTAATTCCAGGGTAATATAACTAACATATTGTTGAAACGCTCCGGGGTGGCCGGGTTTGCCCGTAGCAGTTGACAAATTAAACTGTCATAAGAAGCTCATCTCATATTTCCTCATGTAAAACATCATTCCAGAAACTGACGTTATCCCTCAAACCTTATTAGCTTATCATTTCTTTCCCTGACCTATCGACATATATGAATAACGATTAAATTCATTTGTACTAATTTATTTATTTCTTTATTTTTATTTTAGTATATATTGTTCTTATTTCTCAATAGTATTTTATTACAAAAAACTACATATATTATTTTGTTGCCATTATTAGATGTAACATACATACTTATTTTAGGTTGGTTGTAAGATATTGAACTTCAATAAGTCGGCCTATTTTACACAATAAATTATGCATACCGAAGAGAATTTCTTTCATTCCATCGTTCTTCTATTTCCTTTGTTTTTTCATGACGAATACTTCTTTGTAAGTATATACTTTATTCTAATTATTATAATAAAGCCATATCTACATTATATTAAATTATCTGTCGAATCTATCGGTCTGTTAATCTGTCGAATTTATCAAACCGTCTAGCTTACCCGATATAGTCGGGTAATTAAAATATTGTGTTAAATTTTCTCTATAATAATAATACTAATAATATAATATTAAAAACCTCATAGTTTATTCTCCACAATAGAATTATATTACTACTATAATATTAAGATTATACATATTACATCTTATATAAATCATTGTAATAATATAAAATAAAAAGGTGGAGCCTAACAAATATACAAACTGTACAATAAGTGCGATAATAAATACACAAACTGTACGAGAAAAGTAGTTTATTTTTTATTATATTTTGCCACGTCCATAGTATTAACATTGATTTTATAAGACTTATAAAATGTTATAAAGTCTATGGTATTACGTAGGACGGGCCATATAGTCTGATGCATGCTGTGCGTTTGTACGTTTGTCCCTATGTCCGAGAAGTTCCCGTTGACCAATCTTCACCAAATTTGGTATGCAGACTCTCTGGGTGACCCTACGTACCATCAGGCGGCAGTAAAATCGATCAGATTTCCGCAGGTCCTGCTGCAGGTGCATTCTGGTTTACTTGGCCTGGAGGAGTATCTGACCAATAGGTAGACCAAGCATAGGGTATATGGGTATTTTTTTGAATCGTTGTAATGTGAGAAACTTCCATGTCGAAATAAGTCGTCGTGTCGAATAGATTTAAAGCCATTTGGGTGCTGCTCCAGGTGTATCCTGGTTAACTTGGCCTTGAGGAAGATCTGACCAGTGGGTAAAGCAAGTATATCGTATAGGGGTATTTTTGTAATCGTGAAGATGAGAGATGGAATAAATTTCAAGCCATTTGGGTGCTGCTTCAGGTGTATCCTAGTTTACTTGGGCTTAAGGAGGATCTGATCAAAAGGGAGATCTAAATACCCATAGGGTATATGGGTATTTTTGTAGTGGTGAAGACCTGAGAAACTTTATGGAATAGGTTTCAAGCCATTTATGTACTGCTGCAGGTGTATCCTCGTTTACTTGGCCTACAGGAGTATGTGACCAATAACTAGAGCAAGCATAGTGTATATAGATATTTTTTGGAATCGCGGTGACGATAGAAACTTGTTGGAATAAGTTTTAATCCATTTGGGTACTGCTGTATGTGTATGCTGTTTTACTTGGGCTGGAGGACGATCTGATAAATAGGCAGAGCAAGCGTAGCGTATATAGCGTATTGCAATCGTGGTGACGAGGGAAACTTGTTGGAATAGGTTTTAAGGCAGTTGTGTGCTGCTGCAAGTGTATCCTGGTTTACGTGGTCTGGAGGAAGATATGGCCAATAGGTAGAGCGTATATGGGTATTTTTGGAATAGTGGTCATGAGAAATAGGTTTTAGGCAACTTTGGATAAGTTAGGGATTACCAATCACGGGACGGGATGGGCCGATGTATATCGCTACTTTTCCCTGTTATTTTAATTTTTATATATTTCTCTATAAATAGGTGGAATATACAATGTGTCCAGGAGAGTCAGAAGTTTTTAAAGGAGCGTTTCTGTATATTAAACTGAACAAAAGAGGTGTTTTTTAATTAAAAATAGGAGATTTACATACATGAAATCGAAAACTATCGCGGTTGTTTTACGTTATAAATAAGATAAAACCAATTTAAGCATTTTAAAGCACTACCGAAAAATAAGTGTTAATTTTACTTTCAATGCGATGCAAAGGACTGATAATGATTGGTAAAATGAACCGGGTAATTAAATAACTAATAACTGGTGTCCTAGATAAACGTTAATTAACCGTTTTTACTCTCAAACGGTTAACGTTGTACCCGGTTTTTTGGAAAAATGGAAAAATGCACCCACAATCAAGACAAATTACTCAATCTAGATAAATTATATTAATTATTAAATAAATGGTCTGAAACTATATTCTTATGCAGATTTGCCTGTATTGCCTCAGTATTGAGGCAATACGGGCGCAAAGGCCCTTGTAACGTCACATCACGATCGAGACTATTCCATTTTCTAAATCGGATTTTAAGAACAGTTTTAAAATGCTCATAATTTTGTTGTTATTTTTTCAATTCGAACTAAGTTTTCAATTCGAACTAAATTGCCACTGGGCGACTCAGAAAAAGCGTACTATAGATTAAAGTACAAAATTTCCAATGCTAGTTTCCATAGGAATAACAGTCTCCTCGCGCGTTAATAAATTTCGATCACTGCGTTTACAGATGGCAGTCGTACGTTTGTTTCGCGAGTGATGCGATAACTTTATTAAAATGTGCATTTTTGGGGGCCTAGGGTAGTGAATATCGGGGCGTGAAAAATCGCACGTGACGTCGACGGGGGCATGACTAAACGGTGGCTGCGGCTAGAGCTTCCGCTACGGTCCGCGCTACGATGTTGCCAACTCAAGAGTCTAATAAATAAACTTATTAACTAGGCTACTCCGTAGAACGAGTGGACTGGATATGAACAGCGATAATCACTTTTTTTAAAATTGAAATATACTCGTATAACGGTAGGTCGTACAATGGCAGTTTGTGTACATCCGTTATTCTTGACTGCTAACTCAAATGGTCTTCTAGATTACGGAGGTTCCTCGTGGATTCGATTAAGGGGACAGTTTCTGCAGGGCTTACCATTTTTACATAATAATTCGTTTACCTAAAAATACCCATCTAAAAATTAAGCAAATTAATGAAGTATGAAAATAATTCAAATTGTTAAATGAGCTTGGGAACGGTGTTATTTTTTAAAAAAAATCCTTAAAGTATAGGTCTTAACTTAAAATATGGTATTTTTATTTTTTCTTTAGCACTTCAAATGACCCCGTTTTATTTGTTCCTTGAAAGTTGTTTGAGCGCGGCGTGACGTCATCTCTCGCCATCTCTCGCCCGCCTCGCTGGCGAAGAACGCATCGCGCACGTAAAATAATTACATTTGGGAATATCAAAATGTCATCACGAAGTACGCATATAAATACCATTTGGTCTTCGATGTACGAATACATCGATCAGTACACCAAATAAAATCTTCATTTGTACCAAGAGGTGAAAAGATTCGAAAAATTTGTTGGAATGTGATGAAAAGGGACTCTAAAAAACAAACACTTATCGAGCATAAGTACGCATCATTGCGATGAAGATCATTTCAAGGTAAGTTGACTGATAAATAATTATTTTTTTCTATCGCTGCTATTTGCGGACTTGGTTTATTCGGCTGGCGCGTCGCCATCTTATACCTACATACCTACTCGTACATTATTGGCGCTGTCGCTCTGTGGCATGTAGATGACATTTGATATTTGATAAAAGGTCTATTATCACGTGTTTGATACACCTGCTTTGATATAAAGTTTATTATCCAGGAATGTGGCCATAGGAACTCCGTTTACTTAAATATATATGACTCTCGGGCAGCTCTGTAACTGGAATTAATATGATATTAATGTGAAATATTGAACCATAAAAAAAATAAACATAAAAATACATTTTTACTACTCCTATTCGAAAAGAATTCATTTTTACCATGCATGGCGGTAGAAAAGTTGCATTTCGCTCCCTAATGTGGCGACGATGATTTCATGATGACGATGATAACGACGATATGATGCTATGATGATGATGATGATTATTATAATGATGATATGGTGATGGTAGGATGATGATGATTGTATTTGGCATGTTTTAGTTTTTTTCTCATAGTCGGAGTGAAAAGCAGAGTTTCACCTGGGAGCAAAAATATTTAAGTCTCGGGCTGTATAGCTTGAATCCCTCGTTACACTCAGAAATCCACGTTAGAATCCTTCGTTATGCTCTGGATTCAATATTTTGCGCTCACCTTAAATATACGACTTTGCTCCTATGTGTGACACAATCTACTCTTCTATATCACTGATACTAAGAAGTATTAAAATGTATCGGAGTTGGCGCGAACACGGCGACCAATTATTAAGTTTGTCATATGAAACAGAATTAAAAATCTCTTTTACCAAACTATTTAAAATACCAATTATTTATTGCGCAACCCATAAGAACAACAATCTAAAAATTTACTCCTGTGTTGTTCTGGTAGCTAAATATTAAGTAATATTAATTACATTGCAGCCTTTGTACAGCAAATTTCAGCGCGTATATAACAGCTATTGTTCGAAGCAAAGTAACTCGCCATCGTGATTGAGACTATTTGAGGCAAGTTATCGGATTGACATCGCTCAAATCCTTGCTCCATAATAATTATAAGTAGGTACTCGGATAGTAATAATAATAAATAAACAACTAATAATTCATCAAAGCTCTCGGAAACAATAGAAACACAAGACGAACGTAAGTCTGCTCTGAACCAGTGCGGCGCGGGCGCCGGAATGAATAGTACCCGAGCGAAGCGCTAACATGTCCGATGACGTCACGAGTAAATACGCATAGTATCGAAGTGAAATAAAAACTAGTGTTTTTATAATAATGATATTATCGTATGTGTGATGTTTTTATAGTAGGTATACATCTATAATTTTAGAGGGTAAAAATTATTTTTTTTATGTTTTCCAAGCTCATTGAGGATTTTTTTATGTTTCCCAAGGTTTTGAAAAATAATTAATTGGTGCCAAATACTATGAAATCATTGATAGGCGTTTATCCTTGTTTTTGTTTATTTTGCTCCTATAAGTCGCTATAATATCTAAAACTTCAATTTATCCCAAATATTTTAGCTTTCCTAACATTTCAAAAAACAAAGTAATTAAACAAAATGTAAACAACTCAACTTTTGACGTTCATTATGTGTATGTAATGCATTTATACTGAATAAACTGATCTGAATCTAAATCTGAATCTCGGGGAGTCTGGTCAAAAGTTTTACCTTCGTTTAATGTGAATATAAAAGAATTTTCTACAACCTGGATTTTATTGATCATAAAGCCATTCTCCCCAGTTTGGTAATTTAAAAAAAAATGTTTTCTGTCTAAACTAAGTATTAAGAACAAATGATAGAAATCCCATTGAGCCCCAGAAACACTCCCTCTTATATTTGATCGAGGTTCAGGAAGGAAATAAATTGCGAAGGACTGGACATCATAACATTTATTACCGAATTTTTCGAATCAATTAAAAATATAATATTAGATAAATTCTGGATTTATTCCATCATTACTTTTACTTACTGGTTATTCAATACGCATATTTGTAATTAACTAACCATTATTAAAGTAAATTAATTATTATTCAGTGAAATAAAATAAAAATCAGTTAAATTAAAATCATTTTTTTTATATTAAGTAACGCAAACGAGGTGCAATCCAATGTCACGCACGTGGACGCAGAATATTCGATGACCAACAATATTTAAAAGTAAAAAATGATTCGCATATGATGAAACGGACGATTTGACTAAATATATATATTATAAATACACACAGACAGATAAAAAATAATAAAAAAAAATCTTTATTTAAAAGCGCGCTTAATGGGATTAAAATAGTAATTTAAAGGATTAAAAGAGAAGAAAAGTGTAAAAGAAATGAAAAGAGAATAAAAGAGAAGAGGAAATGACGATTGTGAATTTCTAATCTCAATAGTTTATGTAACAAGAAATCTCTATAAGTGCGTTCTCGTTTACGACTCAACCCCAAAAATTAAATAATTGTACACCCGTACCTGGCAGTAGTGTAAAACCATGCTTGACTAATTAGAATAGAGATAGTCGACATATTTTCCCATGTAGTAACGCGCACTGTTGCCTAAATGTGTACTACATAAATGACATCACTCAATCCATACATAATCGCGTCATTTGTTAGACACTAATAATTTCTAGGTAGTTCATGCTAATAGCACTAAATTTAAATCCGAAACATTTTGGTTTTTGTGAATTTTCAGCTTGGCGCCAATGTAGCATACTACAAATAAAACATCGCTTGTACGATCGAGCGCTGATACCAATTTGCGTCCATATGTGAGACATAACGGTGATTTGCTCGGATATCCCGTAGGTATTTCAATTGGAACCTCAAAATATTGGCGATAATTACTACGAGCCATGCGAGACTGATCGCGTCACCATTGACAACTAATATAAAAAAAGTAGCGTCAAAAGTAT
>JAOPUG010000105.1:1568667-1583297 GCA_027564375.1 Micropterix facetella
ACCTTATGTAATTAAAATTAAAATTCAAAAACGATTTCAACATCAAAATCAAAAATAAATTAAAAGAAATAAATTTAGAAATTAAAATAATGAGCAATGAAATTAGAATAATGTAATGATTAAAATTAAATTAAAATATGACAAAAAACTATTGCATTACAATAATAGGTAATAATAAGTAGTGACATTCAATTTCAAATAAATAAAATTAAAAATGGAATATTGAGAAGGGAGATTAAAATTTATAATCATTTCAATTAAAATTAATTAATAAGCAGTAGGTTAAAAACAATACTTAGTTGCATTCAATTTATATAGTTTACCGAATATTTTTTCCTGTGTAGGAATCGTTATTTTTACAAAACTGTTTAACACAGAACACACGTTGTTCACCTGTGAAAAGATCTCTTGCAACTAATTTCCAAGAACCAATTTCCCAAGTCGTCCGCACCCTCTTCCCTCTACCGGTTCCCCCACAGGAGCGATTTCACAAATGCAAAAACTTATGGCCCGTCCTGTATTTCGAAAATGCAATTCCGATTTGTGATGTGTGAATATGTAAGCACAGCCTGGAGCGTCATCTAAAACCACTCTCCATGCCATTTCGTAGGATACGATTAAGAAACTTACTGGAACTATTTGGGTGGCAGCGGAGTGCCGACGAAATGCAACACAGAGTCCGCTGTCTCCAAACGTATCCCTCGCCAAATGAAAATTTCATCGCTCTTTCCAAAGTCTATAAAAGCAAAACAGTATTATTAATTTCTTGAATGTTTATTTGTAAAACTCAAACACCCGGATCTGGCCATAAATACTGTTACAAATATTGACTGTCTATTAATTTAAAAGATATATTTTCAATATCGGATGTCACCTTTCTTTGAATAAAGATGTGTGTACAAAACTCTTTATAGGTGGTGCTAGTCTCGATCATCCCAAAAAAGTGGCACTCCAAGTCACTCCAAGGCATTTCAACAAGCTTTATGATTATATCGCCCCGAGATGAAACATACAGAGGACAATTCATATCCACAATCCAACTACAACGCTGCCCGTTTGAGTCCAACACCTTATGGCGAGGCACTGGGAATTGCCACCCAGTGGGCAGCCGCACCCTCTGACTACCAGATTAGGTCGGATTTCTCCCATCAACCCGTCTGGTCAGACTCGAAGTCGCTTGCGTGACCTCTACCTATCGTATTATATGCGGCATTCCGTAACTCGGAAATATAGCAGACCCGTGGCGTCCTTTACTGCCGTGATCAGATGGCCATCGGATTGCTTCTAAGGTAAAAAGCATTACACTTCCAGACCCCCCCCCCCCTATTCGTCGGTCGAGCAAGGACGGTAAACCAACCAATACATCAACCATCCAGGGCCGCCCGAGGTATTCCCCGAGATCAACCGCAATAGCGGGTTCACCGGTTTAATCCCTAATCGGGGAGGCTATCGTAGGAATTGAGCTGAGTCGGGTCGACCGAGTTGACAAAATTGGCCATATGACCCGAGCTGCACGGCCCCATTAGGCCCCGGAAGAAAATAGCAGTAAGGATGTCCATTATTATTATTATTATTTGATTTTGGGGTAATTGCTGGAATGCCTATATGAAGCGCAATGTTTTTAGTCTCTGATATTTTTCACTTACACATTTATCAAAAAAAAAGTTTTACAAGTTATTGACACTATCTGCATACACACTCTCCTCTAAAAGGTTATTCTATTGGTGGACCACACGAATGCAGATGAAGTGCTTCCTAGGGTTGATGGAAAAAGTCACTTTTGGTAAGTTTAAAAGCGTAAATGAGAATTAATGTTTAGTTGTAGGTAAAGATTTCACATACATCAATACCGTTATAGAAATTATGGAGTTGTTGATATGTATATATTATATCACCATGTTTTTTATATTGGGTCGATTGAGTTTCTTTGTTTCTTTGGAAATTAGTACATTTGAACGTGACAGAGCATTACGTTAGAGCGGAATGTGAAATGAAAGGTTGTCATTTATATAGTCCGCATTGAAACTACCCACCGAAAATAAAGTGGCTGAATCTAAGACCACGCCAAATGTGTTCAAACTTATTCGGATAGCTATAAGTTCAACAGGTAGTTTTGATGCGGGCAAATTGACGATCATTCATTTCATATTTTGCTCCAACGTATTGCTCTGTCTCGTACGAATGAAGTAATTTCCAATTTAGTTCAAGAAGAAACGCCAATCGGGTCCAAAGCAGTAATAAGAAGAGTATCTTAAATAAAGTATGTACCAACTGTTGCTGTTGATGATAATTATCCTATTCCTTGGGTCAAAACGTTCTTCGCCAAAAGGCAGATCCATTATATTGCAACTAAACTATATAATTAACTAGAAAACAATATTAAAGAAATAAACGATATACAGAAGCTTAAAACCAAAATCAATCAGTGGTTGCTTGAAATTGGACGAAAGTAATGAGGAAGAGAGGTCGATGAAATCTCACCTGAGAACTGAAAATTTTATCGAGAAAGATAATAATAACTGCCATGGAATTCACGACCAGAGCCAGGTCCATCATAATCCTATTGTTACCCATCTGGGGGATTAGCGGTGGACTCCGGACTAACTACCAGCTGCGGTAGGTTTAGGACAGCTGTCTGCCACATGAGAGGATTCGCTTTACCACCCATACACTCCCACTTCGATGCCTTAGAATTTGAGATGCAGAAATTGCAGTTTTAGATATTTTTACTAGGAATGAATAAATTATCATCCCGAAGAGACCCAGATCCTTAAAGAGGTGAAACAGAGATTTGACTAGAAGGCCACGAGCGCTAACTTACACGGCGTGAAGGTGAACAGTGAAGCCATTCTGGGTGACGGCATTTGCGAGATCATGATATTTGTTTAATTTGTACGAGTGGTCTATTGGGATATTTCATTCCCATGGAAGTTATTTCTACAATTTTTTAGATATCTATGCTCTTGTAGGTTATCTTTAGTTGCTGCCTAGTAATTATTTTGAAACAGTAGTCTGATATCCGCATCGCGGTTTCAATACAGTCCCACTGTTGTCTTAGATCAGTAAGTAATAAATTTTCTTAGGTATATAGACCTTCTGATGCACTGCCTAATTAGCTTTTTGATTGTCATTGAGTGATAAGGTTTTATACCTATTTGGAGAGATGAATGAGATATTCATTTAATTTGCTTGGGTGGCGTGTAAGAAATGTTTCTCTTCTTTTGCGGTTGAGATGGAACCATTTGCCATTCCAGTTGCTGGTTATGTTTGGCAATGGTATTTGGCGATTTTTCTCTTGCATTTTTGGAAGCACTTGAAGATGATATTGTTTGAGATTCACAAAGAGATTGTGTTCGAGAGCTCGCCTCAAGGAAGCTCATGCGGATTGTTTGCTGATCAGGGGTTTAGTTCCACTTGCTGTATTGTCCGAGTTGGTTGTTGTTGTTGTTTGGTTTTGGTTTTGTTTGATTTAGTTCATTTATGTTGTTCCCACAAGAGTCGAAGAGAGGTCGCTCGCAATGTGACACTCATTCCTGCGAGAGGGCTGCGTACAACGGTAATTGCCTGGTCTAACAAGGTTGGCCGCTAAGGACTAATTCCCTCTATTACCCATCCATCCAGTGTAATTTTTTTTAGAGGTTATAGAAGTTGTCTTCCTCGTGGTTCAGGTCGCTAGGCAAAACACCCCTCTTCCTGTATGATAGGTACATCAGCAGGTTTGCAGTATGACATTTTACGCTAGGGATTTATTTCTCTTAGCTGGTTTGTTCCTGTTTGAAGGTGCCGGAGGATCGCCTTTCACCCTCTTGCTATCTGCTATGGCGAACCATATTGCCCAGGGACTGCAGGATCAGAGACCACATAGAAACGCTAGCAAGTGGGACCTGATAGTACGGTTGCCTGTGTCCGGCAGTTTGGGTTACGTAGCATTTTGTAGATGCATACCCTTCAGCAGGGCATACATCACCGTGACCCTACTGACCATCCCCCCGGGATAATAATATCACAAATAATATATCACAAATAATAAAACAAACAATAAGGGATAATAATATCACAAATAATAAAACAACTAATTGCGTCAAACCGCTATCTAGCTAAAGTGAAGGATTAGTGCTAGAGTATAGGCATTTTCAAAAGAAGATTGAAAAAATCTATCATCACCGCTATCGACATTATGAATAAAATTACTGAAATTTCGAAAAGGACGTTGCTAAGTTTTCCTGATTATTTTCTTTAAATACTTCAGATTACCAAATAAATATATTTATCTTTATTGTTGATTTTTGTGTAACTAATAAATGTATTCATTTAAAATCATTTAAAAAAAAAATGAAATTGAAAAGTTTCCCTTGGGTCATTTTACGCACTAACATATTAATAACATAGTAAAATAATCTGCCTATACATAGGAACAAAGATTTAAGACTCCGCGAGCCCGTCAACCCGAGGCGTTTCAATGAAATTTATCGTTATATCGCCCAGAGATGAAATATACAGAATTTGGATATAACATATCCACTATCGAACTACGCCACTACCGTCAGAGTCCTACTTCTTACGGCAAAGCACTGAGAATTGTCACCCAGCGGGCAGCTTCGCTCCCTGACTACTAGATTAGGTCGGATTTCTCCATCCACCCGTCTGATCCCAGGCTCAAAGTCGCTTGCGTACTTTACCTGGTGTGATAATGCGGTATTCTGTTACTCGGAACTATCGCGGACTCGTGGTGTCCTTTACTCGGAGAGCCACCCGAGATCGGGTGGCCAACAGGTCGTTTCTAAAGATAGGTGACACCAGGTCAACATCTACTCCTGCACCTTAAGAAGCATTCCACTACGCAACTACTCCCCCGGCTATTCGTCAATTGAGCAAGGCTAAACCGACTAATACATCAACCGTCCAGGGCCGCCCAAGGTAATAACCTCAAGTCCGACTGCAAAGCGGGTTTCACCTGATTAGTCCCTCTTCTGGGAGGCTGCCGGATGGGAGCTGAGCCGTGAGTCGGGCCGACTGGAGAAATAAGATAGTCATATGGCCTGAGTTGTTCAGCCCCAGCGGTTATATACGGGCGGAAGTGGGCAGAATGCATGTGTGAGTATGCCACTCTATTATAAAATGCATTTCGCTCACAAGGTCTCGTACTTTGGTCAGCATTTGATAATTAACCCAAAATTAATTATTTCCACAACGTATGCATATACCACTGCATTATATGATTAGGTTAGTTGTAAGATTTCCATTTTTGTATTGCTTTTTTAAAAAGAAAAATAAAGAGATCATTATTATTATTATTATTTCGTCATTTCGAATGGCTTGCGGATATAGTGGGGCGATAGTGGGGCAAGAGCGGCTGCTTTACAGGCACCCAACATTATCTCTCTTATGTGGGTCATACTATGGAATGGTGGCTCACCGACTTCCCAATAGAAACAGTGTGTGTTTAGCGACGATTTGTGTAATAGCTTGAAGGTATGAATCAATACCAAAAAGGCAATTATTTTGGAAATAAAAATTGTTTATCGTATTCAATATTGTTACAGTGCAAACATAAAATTACAAAGTAGTAATTATTTTGCATAAATTAGAAAATAATCAACAATTATTAATTAAGTAACAGTAATTATGACCAGTACATATTAAATAATGTACATACTTTAGCAAAATTTCATTTGAAGTAGTACTGCACTGTTCAAAATGAATTTTACAATTGAAACTCACCTCATTTAGAAGAGAAAGTTGGCCCCAGCGAACAGTCGCTATAGTGAGTAAGTCGTAGATAGCGGTGGCATTCTCATGAGCATGAATCCTGGCTTGTTTGAATTCTGGAGACTGGGAAAGAACAGCATCCCGCACTGCCATGGCCTCTCCGATTAATAAAAGAAGTATTATCTCCTCACATTCGTTTCGTGGAATGAACTACAAATTTAGAAAGAAAGAAAAAATAAAACTCGATCTTTAGAAAATGATCACCAAGATCTTAGACCTATTCGGAAAGGGATTGTTGACATGGATTTTTTGATGTTTCCTCAGTGATGGCTTTAATTCATTATTAATTATTTTATTCATTTTCCTTTTGATTGTTATGCAATTTGAATTTTGCTATTTTGATGCTATTAGCAGTAGCGAGCGCCCACTGAACTAATGTTAGAGATATGACAATATGACAAAATAAGTTGATAAAAACTTCAATAGAATAAGTTGCATATAGCCTATCAAAAATATCCATATTTTTATATTGGTTGACACAGTTCACCTACTATCTAGCTATAAAATTGAATATTCCTTTTCGTATATGTTACGTAAGTCTGGTTGAAATATACTGGGAAATAGCACTGATTCATGCAAAATCATCAGTCTACAGAAACAATGTGTAAGAATCATTACTAATATCTCAAAAATAGTCAAGTGAACATTTGAAAAAATTAAAACTCCTCAAATTACCGAGTATTTTTATTTTACAACTTTTAACAATAATACGAAAATAACAAAGTAATCTAAGGCAATGTCATGACCGAGCAATAGTTTATTGAGCAAAGGCCGGTGCACCGACCGGTACATCAATCATCCAGGGCCACCCGAGGTGTTACCCCAGATCCACTGCACATCGGTTTCACCAGGTTAGTCCCTCTTTGGGGAGGCTGTCAGATGGGGGTTGAACCGTGAGGTTGGCTCGACCGATGATAACAGAGCTGGCCGCCATCAGGCCCGAGCTGCACGGCCCCATTTGGCCCCAGTTTGCAAAGACAACCGGGTATGTTAGTAAACATGCAAAATAAAAGTGATAGTAAATACATAGAAGCTGTTTTGTTTGGATTATGCATCTATATTCTTCTAGTCGTGCGGCTTTCAATATTTAACAGTTGCTCTTGAATAGGATTTGAAGAAATCGGTTACGGTTTGAGAGACTAGATGTATGTAGCCAGGTAACGAGCAGTTTAAAGTTGACAGAATTGAACCCATTCATTATGGAGATATTGCTTTGGTGCCATTGAGTTTCGGTTCGCGGGATGTTAGTTATTTTTTTGCATATATATTGTAGAGTATGGAATGAGGACCGAAACTGCAATTTTCCATATCATTCGATGCTGCTCTCGGTTGAAGGAGAAATTCGTGGGATTTACCGGAGTACTAGCCGATGATGGATTTGAGCCGCAATATCTACATGCCTTTCCACTAGATACTTCTATTTCTTCTTATTAATATCCGGTTCTGTAGCTGGGTCAGGCCGCCAATTTTGCCACTTTTTGCACCGCCAGTGACGTTCCTACTAATATCTTAAACAGTTTATTCTTTTTACCAGTTTAGGTATTTTTATCCTGCAGTATTGTAATCAAGGTAATAATTACAGTGCACAAAGAAGCTGTAACTAGTACAATTTTTTTTTAAATGAATTTTATTTTGTCAATGAAATACAGTTTTCATACAAAAAATAGTTGTCGCCAAAATGCGATCTGAAAACAATCAACAATGTGATTGATATTTTTAAAAGTTAGCTTTATAGTGTTAAACAAAACGAAAAGTACGATAGTTAAGCTATTTAATGCAATATAAGAATATGGTTAAACGCCATTTTATTATTATTTATCCTATTTTAAGTGCATGTCTTCAGTTTTTTACTTTTACGTTACCAATATTGTGAGTAAAGGTAGTCTTTGAATAATATTGGAGAAATTGGTATAATTAGGCTGGCAACCCCATACCCTACTGTCATTAAAAAAAAAATTAATTTTAGTAGTCTGTGGATTGTGTCAAATGAGCACAGTGTCACTTTCGTCAGCTGAAATTAAAAAGTGAATTGTGAGTTTCCAAGGTAAGTAGAGACTTGGTTATATTACTAATACTATGTATTTGTTCGCAGAAGCTAATATTGACCGAGGAAGCCTGTGTTAGTACAGAAATCTATTTAATTTTAAAATCATAACCTAAAAACTACAATAAAATTTGGCTTTTACGATACTTTTATGTTACTTTTATGTTGCTTTTAGGTTACCGGTAACAAAAGTTTTTATGTTACGTAACATAAACGTAGATAAAGGCTTATGCACATTGAATTAAAAAAATATGCAGATTAGAAAGTATTCGAATTCAAAATATGGCATTGATTTAGTAACTGATTTTGAATGAATTTGGACAAAACAGGTTTCTAGTCTATTAAAAAAAATCCAAGGATTCTAATGACATTTTTATTTTTACCCGACTACGAAAGTAGGAGGATTATGTGTTTGGGTCTAATGTGTGTGTGTGTGTGTATGTGTGCGTTAGAAATCAACTAAAAGGTCTATAAATAAAAATAAACAAGTGTCATACATTTTTTTCGGGTAATTTATGTTGATTTTTGAATAAAAATATGTTTTTTCTTCAATCATTAAATGTCCCATTCTTTCGATAAAATCCGATAAAACGCGACAAAGCTGCGAGCGTGTATCTACTCATAGTTTATTATATTTTTGTTTCATGTGCTTTTTTACTTTTTTATAGATGCCATTGACACAACCCGAGAAACAAAGAAAATATAGAGAAAGGCTAAAAACTAACAATCCAGAGAAATATGAAGATATGAAAAAGAAGTCGTCGGAAAATGCTTTGCGTTATTACAGAAATAAACGAAATAACTACACAGCGGACCAGAAAGAAGAGCAAAGACGTAAATGGAAGGAAGTTAGAGAAAAAGTCAAAAAACAAGTGCCATCTACTTCGCAGGAAAAAACTGCTGAAGAAGCTGTCAAACGGCGCAACATTCAACGTCGCTTTGAGTATACATTTCAGCGAGAAAATTTTAAATTACGACAAAATTTATTAAATTTGTCGAAAAGATTTAAATATCTTCAAACAAAGTTTAACAGACAGGAAAAGAAAATGAACGAGATGATTGAAAACTATGAAAATGTAATGATAAGACTAAAAATGTTAGAAGAGAATTCAAAACCGGATGAAACTAAAGAAACAAATGAGACGAGACAAAATACAGCTGAATATACACCAAGAAAAATAGTTGAAGAACTTGTTAGTGAAAATATTCCTAACATTGAGACACCAAAGAAAGAAGTAATTAAACAAAAACTACTAGAGTATAACATTTTGACAGAATCACTCAAGCTAGAGATGCAAACATCGAACAATTCTGAAAAAAATACGTTCAAAAAAATTTTGAATAACGATTTGGTCAAGAAATATAAACACAAAACTAAATTGACATTTTCCTTGGGATTAAAAAGTAATTTGAAGTATTGCAGCAGGGCACATATTCGTAAGACTGTTCAGTTACGAAAAAAAATTGAGGAGTTTTATAACAGAGACGACGTAACCCGTACCACAGCCGGTAAAAAGGAGTTTAGAACTTACAAAAAGGTTACTCACCAAATAAGATACCAATTGGATAAATTGAAAATTCTCCATCAGAAGTTTATCACTGAGGTAGGAAAAATAAGCTACAGTACTTTCAAAAAATACAGACCGTTTTACGTCTTACATCCCAAAATTAGAGATTGCGAAGCTTGTGCCTGTGTAAAACACTCAAATATGCAGTTTTTGGTCGATGCATTAAAATCACAAGGATTACTCCAACGAGAGAGTTTAAATGATGTTATATCTGACTTTGTTTGTGATTTTAAGTCTAAAAAATGTATGTACGGCGACTGTGACCTATGCGCAGAAAGAAAGTTAGACAGTTGTGATAAAGAAGAAACAGAAGAAGTTTTTACATGGTTTGAGTGGGCTATGAGAGAACACGAATATGGCCGGAGTGATGAAAGAAATAAAATAAAAAAAATGATGAAGACAACTAAAGAGGGTACATTACGAGATTTATTGAACTCATTTAATGCAGAAATGAAGAAATTTAAAATACATGTATTCAATTTTTATTATCAGTACAATAAATACAAAGATTGCAGAAAAAACTTAAAAGACAATCTGGCTATAATCCACATAGATTTTTCGGAGAACTTTACATGTAAATACCACAAAGAAGTGCAAGCGATGCATTTCATTAAAAACCAAATAACCTTACATACAGGTATCATGTACCTAAAAAATGAAATGCCAATATCATTCTGTACTATATCTCCCAATAATGAACATTGCCCAGAAGCCATATGGGCACATCTTGATCCCATTTTAAAATATGTGAAAAGCACTTACCCAAATGTCAGTATCTTACATTTTTTTCGGACGGGTCGACGACGCAATATCGTCAGAAAAAAACCTTTTATCTTTTCAGAAAAAATATTTATGAATACGGGTTTGAAAACGGAACATGGTCTTTTTTTGAATCGGCTCATGGTAAAGGCGCACCCGATGGTATCGGAGGGGCCATAAAGCGTACGCTTGATGCGAAAATAGCTCAAGGAATTGATGTTCCTGATGCCGAAACTGCTTTCAAAGTGCTGAACATGTCGGATACAGATATAAAATTGTTTTTCATACCAAATGAAAATATAAACCCCTTAGAAATAAATCTAATTCCTATACCCGGAACGATGAAAATACATCAATTGATGACAGATGGCGTATTAAAACTTAAGTATAGAAATCTTAGTTGTTTCTGCAATGATTTGAATGGTACGTGCGGCTGTAATTCCCCTATGAATCATGAATTCAAGACAGTACAGGACACGAGTAATAAACAGACTATAAAAAGTAAGAAGCGAAAGAAAGGCGAAAAAGAAAACTCGGAATACAATCTGCAAACTAAGAAAATAAGAAAACGTCCGAAAGTAAGCTTATCGTCCGAAGATAGTACAGATGTAGATATTGAGTATGCGGATAGTGATAACACATGCTACATAGCTGAAGATTTATCTAGTCTAGATAGAAGTCTAGATATCCTCGATGATGAGCTCGACGGAAGTAAAGACATCCCAGAACATACAACTGAATTTGAATTGGATGAAAAAACTGGCATTTTAAAACCAAAAATTGATCCCAACAAAAAAAATCATGTTTTATCCGTTAAAATCCTGAAGAAAGGTATTAGTAAAAATTATGGCCAAAAGAGTATTGACGATAGTAATAAAGCTGAAGAAGACAGAAATAAAACCGAAAAAAACAGGAATAAACCCGAAGACAGAACTAAAGCCAAAGAAGACATTAATGGACTCGAAGAAAACAGAAATAACATTGAAGAAGATGAAACTACAGATCAGAAGGACCAATTAAATACTGAATATATAGAGAGTAGTGTTATAAAAATAAACGACACCATTTTAGTACGTTATTACCGTAAGAAGACTTGGAAATACTATATCGGATTTGTAATGAATTTGGAATTAAGGGATAGAGAACATTATTATAAAATACAGTTCTTAAAAACTGTCAAGGATTCTATGCGATTTGTGAAATTTATTGTACCAAAAAAACAAGACATCGATATAATACCTATGGTATCTATAGTTAAACACATAAACATAACTCATGAAAAAGATTCCAACGAATATTATTTGACTGACGATAGTGACATAGTGTATTTTGAATAAGATTATTTTTCTTAAGTTAAAAATTTTGATTTATGTTTGTTAAACATTTGATGATCGGATGATGAGATGCGGTGATCTCGCTTCCTTTTTGTAACAGAGAAATATTGATTTCTTGAAGACGAAATCTAGATTTCTGAGAAACATTTTGTTGGATTTTGTAAATCGTTATCTTTAGGTACTTAAAAATGTTTCTTTCTATTATAGGTCTCAACAAAAAATACATAATATTGTGTTTAATAAATGTGTTTGTTAAATTCGTGTTTGCTTTTAATTTATATAAGTATAACGTCAGTTCATTCAGACATATGCATACCAGTATGGTTCTATCTACATGATTTTTGTTTTGTTCCAATATATAAGGAATAACCAGCGATAAACCTTATAGATATTTTCTTAAAAAATATTTTTATAACTTACATGTTAAACTTTAATTACATTAACTTTAACACATGTTGTCATATGTTGTATGAACAAACATATGTTCAACCTAATGCTCAGTGACACAAGAGAGTTCAGAATTTGATGTTGATTTTCACCCAAAATTCCAAATTCCAAATATTTTTATTAAAATCTTTTTGTAAGTTACATAATCATATAATACAAAATCTAATCTAAGCAACTTACTAAACATTTTCAAAACCATTGAAATTTTTCTTCTATGCCTGAAGCAGGCGTTAGACTCTCGTCTGTGTTGCCTATTCTTCGTTTCCCTTGATGTAGTATTTTGAGTGTTGTACTAAAAATGTATTTAAAAACAAAGTTATCAAAACAAAGAAAAAGAGAAAAAAGCTAATATTATTTTTGACTTAGGTTAGTGGTAGGGTTAGATTGGGGGTTAGTTAGTTAGTTTTACTGGGCTGTTTTCCGCACTTGGCCTCTTGATTGGGCCATTGTACGTAGCTCATGTTTCGATGTTAAATTTAGATTGGTGGTAGTGGGTTAAATTGTTCAACCCTTTTGACGTCAATAAAGGACAATCATTTAAAGAAACAAACCTCTGTACTTATATTTGTTTTTCTACTTAATTGTTCATTATGTTCGCAGCTTTACTTTAAAATGCGTTACTTTTATGTTACCGTAACATAAAGTATCTATGTTACTTTATGTTACAAAATGGCAAAATTGGCAGCCTGACCCAGCTGCTTTTATCACTCCATATAATGGAATGTTTCGTGGTGCAATCATCGCTTTCCATTGACGAAGGACCCTCACAGCAATGGGCTTTCGACTGGATGCTGAAGCGGGTAATGTTGATCTGCCACGGTGTGTAAATAAATGTCACGATATTGCGTCCTTACCGAAGTAATTCGCGCAGTTTTCAGATTCAGTGCTACAATAGGATCTTTCGAGGTTCATTATATTTATTGCGCTGCCTGGTGTATATTACTGACTGAAATTTAGTCTGCTTGGTGAGATTCGTCGGTTGTTGCAGCTGATGGAAAATTGTAGCAGAGCCATTTGAATCACCCTCATTTGTCAGTTCTGACAATTCTTGATTTCTCCAAAGTAGATTATTAATATACAGCTTCATGCCTTCAGGCGAGCAGTATGTCCTCGTTTACTTAAGTTGATCATATATGGAATCGGAGCTCTTTTCTCAGTGCGCTGGAAACCCATGAAGTCCTCAGATATGCGGATATTTGAGTTATGCAGTATGTTGGAGTTGGGCAACACTGACAGTTACGTATGATAATTTCCAAACTGTACAAATAGAGACGGGTTAGCTCCTTGTGAACCGAGGCATGAAACGTAAGATACGAGGTACTTCTCCATTCATTTATCCAGTTTATTTTTTATTATATCGCACACCGTTGAGAGTAAATCATCATAATATTCTCGGCCAGAAACTCTCTGAATGCCAAATATAACCATATTTATATTTCTCACAGATCGATCAATTTTTTTAATTCGTCTACCGGTCTGAGTGAAAATGCTATTGTTTTGCTTGTTCAAGGAGAAAACTTCCGTTATAAGTGTCAGAAGTATATTGATGATATCGTCCAGGCATTTGTTCAGTTGCTGAAATTCATTTTCATCATTGTTTGACATATTGCTTGTTCTTATGCTGGACAGTGGCCCTCCAGACGTCGATAGATGAAGTTCTCTGCGTTTTATTAATTAATAAATAGTAAATAGGTAATTGAACACGTTTTTCTGAAAATCACCGCGTATGTTCCGTTCCGCCTGGAACGAAGGGCCCTTGCGCGGGTCGAGCAATAAATTGCTCACTTTGACACTGCAATAGGGGATCTGCCCATAAACACACAATGGCGAACGGAGAACAACCTTGGCCTCAAAACAAAATTGAGCGGTAGAATAGAAAGATATCGGACCGTTCCAGCACTCGAAATTCGATTTCGATTCGATACTCGGTGTCTATCGGCACTGTACTAAGAATCTGATACAAAAATTACCTGGTTCAACCCTGAGTATTTCTTCGGTTTCCACGGCCCCTCCGATATGGAAGTTTCTTTTTTTCTCGTTAGCGTTCCTTGGACGGACGAGGTCTGAGATGCTCTATCGGGTGCGCCGTAAACGGTCCCCGACACTCCGCGCAGCAGAACCTCAGCCAGTTGCCTGGCGAGGGTCAAACGGAGCGATTGCGTCGATATCGATTCGATCGCCGATAGCATCTCGCGATATCTCTCGATCGCTTTCTGCAAGTTCCCCGAACGGATGTGGAGAATGGGCGCTCGCTGCAGCGCTGTCTCCAAGGCGAGGCCCGGTCTTACTGCGGCCGCTGCTCCGACGGCTCCAGCCCTTTGCAGATATAGGAGAGCCAGGTCAGCCCCGAGTTCGAAGCATCGTATCTACAAATCAAAATATAAGGTAGAAACATTATTTCTGTAGAAGACATATTTTTTTTCTTAAGTGTCCTGCCTGTTTACGGGCGTTCATCATGAGGGCAATCTTTACATGCTTCCAGCATCATGGAATAATTCTTCCAATATCATTATAATGCTGTTTGATTGGACACCAGAGATGTTGAAATTATAATTAAATGCCTTTCAGCATACACTTCCAGACCCCAGTAACCTCGCTTGTTGGAGCTATTCATAGGATAGTTCATATCCTATTTGTAGCAATACTCCTTGCACAGCTAGACATATTTTGGCTGGCTGCAAGGTGGCTTTAGAACAAGGACGATATACT
>JAOPUG010000105.1:1688941-1699401 GCA_027564375.1 Micropterix facetella
GTCTTTGCTCCTTTGCAGTTTGCAAAGTAGCAAAGACACCAACGGAAGAAAATTTCCAGTAAGTGCCACTGAAGAAATTATAGATATTCCACATAGGGAGATCATCGGAAGCCTTTTTTGGACTTATTAACTATTAGCAGACCGGATATATCATATACGAGCTGATATCTCGATATATTAGCAGATATCTCGATAAACCAACAAGTGGCTCATGGAAAGAGTTAAATGTGTACTGCGATATGTGAAACATACTAAAATTTTCACTCTGATGTATAAGAATTCATCACAACAGGACAATATAGTGGCATATTCAGATGGAGTCAGATGGACACTGAGCAGGTTATAAGAATGACCACAAAATTGTAAGGGGAATGGCTATATTTTATAAGAACAATTTAATTTCATGGCTATCGAAAAAGCAGCAGTGCGTGGCTTTGAGCACGGTAGAATCCAAGAATATCGCTTTGGCTGTATGCGTTGCTGAACTAAAATACCTGCAAGGACTAGCAGAAGACATCGTCGGTAATAATATTGAATGCACAATGCCATTGGATAATTAAAGTGCATTAAAAATTATTGAAAGTTATGAAAACACAAAACGTTCAAAACACATAGATATTAAAGTTCCTTTTGTGAAAGACGTATCTAAGAATCTTGTTCACTTAATTTATGTACCTACTAAAGACAATGTTGCAGATGTTTTAACAAAGCCTTATTTTATGATGTATTACAGAAATTTATGATGTATTACAGATATTTAAACTTAATATATAAGTCAAAGGAATGTGTTTATATAACAACCAGAGTTAGGCAATTTTAGTATTAGTTAAAACATTCGTTTATAAAAGACTAAAAATTGAGAAGTGATGTTGGAAATATTGTGTATACTGGAAATATTGACGTTAGCTGTCAGTCGCTTCGTTCTCGTCTAAAGTGAGGGACACAATGTCCGCATATCGTGTTAGTTCGACGGTGTGTTAATTAGTGCAAATAAATTGAACTATGTAAAGAAACTCGTTGTTATTCTATGACGCTGCTATCTCAAACGAACTATATAAAGAAACTCGTTGATATTATATGTGGCCGCCATCTCAAAAGAAACGTTAGGAAAAACGCCATCCTAATAAAAAAAAAACCGTAATGCTCAAATCGTAATTTTCTGCATCCTCGCTGATCAATCTATTTTTCGCTCAGCACACATTAAAATTGTAAACACGTGATTAATCCTCAATCAATCTGATAAAACGACGCCATTTTGCCGCCGTTATCAAATTTGAATTTCGAATATTTTCGAATGGAATTGGAATTGTTGCCACCTCGAAAAGGAAAAGGATACACCACACGGCATTCAATCCTGTTGTATTTGGAAACCATGACAGTGCATGCGCCGCATCCTCCTTCCGCGCAAACCAGTTTTGTCCCGCATAATTTTAACTTTTTGCGTAGATAGTATAGTAGCGTCCATTCCGGATTCGGGTTTTGTTCGATAACCTTAAAATATAGAAATATTCAAATCAGTTTTGGCGCACCTGATAAGATACAATATCTTTAAAAGATTTCAAATTGTTTCTATGTTTAAAAAAGGGAAATAGATATAAACACCCATTATCACGTCATGATTATGTAGTAATGATATCTCTGGGTGTTATCTATTTATAATTTAAATTCTTAAAAAACTTAGATTACCTTCTTTCCATTTACGAAAAATATAAGCTCTGTGGCGGCTTGGTCCAAGACGTGCTCCTTCATCTTATATTATTCGTAGTTCTATATTGTTTAACTTTTTAATTAAGTAAATCACTATCAAGTGCAACCGACGATGCGACCACACCATGCGCGTACTTGCGTTTAAATGCCAGTAAATGCCTAAGATTATAATATAATCAGTTAATCACATAACCACGATTACATCAAGAAAGTGACGCAACCGGAGAGGCCTATGTAGTGGAAGTCCGCCTGTGTGCTACTTCCGGTTTTCGATTTAGAGCGAAGCCTTCTCCATAATGCACTCGTTGACTAGACTGATTGGAAAACGTGTTGTTAGTGTTAGCTTATTGTTTTTTTTATTTTAATAATCTTTCAAAAAAAAATACTCCATAAATAAAATTGTATGTCAGTCATCAATGTTTTGTCATATCGATTATTGAATATAAAGATTATTTTTCATGTTTAGTATTATGACCAAATCATACTTTGGTATGGGCCTACCTCCACATGTACACGGGCGTTTTTGACTCAGACGGAGATTCCTAAATTCCGCTGGAACAAAGGAGTCATACCGGTGCATCCTCGGCTCCAGTTAGCAACTTCAGGGAGAAAATCTCGCGACTTGCTGATCGGAGGCGAAAAGGCCTTCCCCAGGCGAAGGTGTGATCTTGCCGTGCCGAGGGCTGCATAACTGTGGGGGGGGGGGGGGAACTCAGTCTCTAACGGTGGCTTTCTGAAACCTAGGTAATCAAATAGTATTCAGTGCCTTTGGCCGACACCAGGTTTTGCTGGATTTTGGCTACTCTCCCCTGAATACTTGTGGGAATATATGTGGATGATATAAACGCATACGAAAATTCCTTTTTAAATTCCGACAACGACGCCACTGTCCGGGAAGGAAACATATCGGAACCAATGAGTAGGACCCAAATCCAACTTTTGCCTGAACACATTTCAGCTGTTGCAGGATTGAGCCCAGGTGGAGACAGAGACGGGAACGATTCTAATATGCGGTAACGGACCCCGACAACGAGACATGCAAGGAGAAGCACAGGGCAACGCTCTCCGGTGCTGCTCGCAAACGCCTCAGGAAGCTGATGGCTGCAAACGTAAATGCCGAAGAGGACTTCGTAGAATGCCTCAAGCGCTGGAGTGAAATTAAGAGCCTGGTCCCGCCGTGCATTCCCAAGCATGCTGACCAGAGAGCGACCAAACGCACTCGGTCAGAGAAGGAGTCGCCAAAAGTAACACTCAAGAAAGGCTCAGAAAGTCCACCCCGAAGAAGACAACAAGTCAAACTTCAGAGAGGTGGCTGGTTCTTTACGTGTGGGAATTCAAAATGAAATTCCAAATTTGCACATGGCCTGGCTGAATACTGTTCATTCTTAATTGAAGAGCCGTATGTGGAGACGCTTCGGAAAACCGACTGCAGGGCCACCCTTGGGTCAAGGATGAGTCAGTAAAGCCCCAGAAAATGGAGCAAACCCGTCCTCCTCTACTAAAGGCGAACAAACACCTGATCCTACCCGGTAGGAGAAAAAACCGGTAAGTCGGCTTATTCCTACGAAATTAGCCAAGAACAAAGAAGCTCCAAGGGAAAGGGCGAAAAACCTGGGAAGACGCGAAGCACATCCCAATCCGGACGTGGACGGCCGCGTCCACCTTTGGAAATGGAAAATCCTGCGACCGACCCCTCCATTCTCTGATGGCGACCACAGGAGTTTCTGCGAGGATTCTCAAATCAACCTCCACCATTCCATTGCCGCCAGTGCAGTGGCGGACGTTGTCTACTAAAAGGAGAAACTGAACTTGCCTTCGTATAAGAACCCTGGGTAAATCGTTCAACCATTCAGGGCCTAAACGTTGCGGGTAAGATTCTCTCTTACTCTGGCGGGAAAAAGCACAGAGCATGTATAGTATTCAACAAGAATATTTTTACCTGTTCCAGAATTATGCATGGTTTATTGAGCCTTGTATCACTGCGACCATTACTGGTGTATTGTAATCGCCACCTACTATAATTCCGCGCTAAGCTTCGCGTCGTTTAGAAATCGCAGTAAGCTTTCGGCGCCGGATTGTTTTACCTTTTCGGCTTGGGGGGAGTAGCCACCTAGATGGGTGTTTTATTGACGAATCGGTGAGCCACATTCGCACACGAGGTGCAGGGTAGTTTCGTCTGCAGTTTAGCAGTATCTGCACACTCTAGTATCCCGGAGCTTTAGGTTGAACATGTGGCTGCTAAGGCCACAATGTAAATTATTTCTATTTAGTACTAAAGCCTCGTGAGCAATCTTACAGTCGTAAGCTTTGATTTGCGCTTTCGAATTATTCAAGCCTGGCATGTTGTTCCAGTGATTAAATGATTATTCTATACATTGGTTTTTGACCATTATGTTTTCCAGGCTTTTTGGTACGTCACAGCATAGTTCAGGACCGTATAACGTTCCATGTGCTCCCGCTTTAGCAAGTTCGTCGACTTTTCAGTTGCTTTCAATCCCTGCATGACCGGGACCCATCTCAGAACTACCATATTCTATTGACCCCGGGAGTTCAAAAGTTCCACGCAGTTTTGAACCAGCTTTGAGCTTATAGTGTCCGAAGCTAGTACTAAAAGAGCTGCTTGGCTATCCGAATTGATATAAGTTTGATGGTGGTTTAGTTGTTTCGGAGGTTGATGTCCGCATATTCAGCAATGGGCTAAGAGCATATACGTCCGCTTGGAAAATGGAGGCGTATTTCCCCAAATGTATACTTCCTTTGCAGTCCGTATATTCCGCAACCCACATCAAGTCCCGATTTGGAACCATCTTTAAACCATTTAAGGCTACCAGCCTCCCAGTGTAGTTGGTTATTTAGCCAGTGATCTCTGGGCGGCAGTTCCACTGTGGAAAGTTTTTCAAAGTTGACCAATGGAAGCATGATATCTGATACCATGTTGAGGATTGGAGTTTCACAGACCAAGTCTAGGACAAATATTAGGGCTTGCGAAATCCAGCTTACCTTCTCTCTGGCAGATCGTCTGTAAATGCTCTATCGCCACCTGATGGATGTGGATATGTAGGGGCGGTAAATTCAGCAGTAAATTTAGAGCTGCGTAAATTTAGAGTGGAGGACATTGCCTCAGTTGTAACGAGGTAGGCTGTCCTTTGAATGATTGGTTGCAGCTTACATAAATCTCAAACGGTGGAACGGGTCAAGAGTAACCCTGTGCTCGGCCTTTCTATCCGGTTCCTAACGGCTCCGTGTAGTTTGGGCTATAATCGCCGTCATGTCAACTTGGCCGGCTCAACTCGCGGGGCAGCTCTTATCCCGGATAGGAGCTGTCCTGCGATCTGGAGACGGACCCAAGATCTGGGGACGGATCCTCGGGCGGAACTGGACGGCTGACACTGGACGGGAATACCGGCCGTGTTGTCGATCGACTGAGACCCGGAGGGGTCTGGGAACGTATGTTCTCTAAGACGCAGTGGTAGGTGGCGACCTGTCGTCGCCTACCCTTAGAAACAATGCGATGGCTGCCCGATCTCGGGTAATGATCGCCAAGTAAAAGATGCCACGGCTCCGCGATATGTCCCAGTCACGGAATGCCGCGTTATCAAGACAGGTAAGCCAGACGGGAGGTCGGAGAAATCTGACCAAATCTGGTAGTAAAGGCGCGATGGATGTTACACTGGGCTTGAAAATTCCCAGTGCCTCGCGGTAAGGATTGGACTCTTACGGGCTGAGGTGGAACTTGGTGCATAGATTCGTCTTCGTCCCCAAGTCTGCGTTTCATCTCGGGGTGATATAACGAAAAGATCGTTGAAACGCTCCGGGGTTGCTAGGTTCGCTCGTAGCAGTTCAACTATCCGGAGAGAAAAGAGATCCTGTCGAGGAGCTGGTGAACGTGGTGGAGTGCGATCGAACCCAGAACGCAGAGCTATTAGTAGGATGTGATACAAAAGCTCACCACGAGGCGTGGTGGAGCTCTGACAACATCAACAGGGGTAAGTTACTTAATGACTTCCTTTCACTCAACTGTCTTCATTTTTTAATAAGGGATGCGTGCCCACTTTGTAACAAGCGCCAGACAAGAAGTTTTAGACATAACGTTTGCATCTAAAACTAGGCCAGGCACATAGTAAACCAGCATACTAGGAATGACAATGTCTGATCATAGACACAACATTTGAACTGCTTACTATTATAGCTTGCCAATCTATAATATTCAGGAATACGAAATCCACCGACTGGGGCGCCTGTCATGACATATTAAGGCAAAACCTGGAAACACTACCAAAGAATATAAAAACATGCGAGAGTCTAGAGCTGGCTATGACGGCCACCACAAAATGGATTATAAATTTCTTCGATGACAGCTCCCCGCTTAAGACAAAGACCTCAAAAAGAAAAGTTACTTTGTGGAACTCGAATCTGAACAAGAAACCCGGCAAGTATTCAGTAAGGCTAAACAGACTCTCAAATGGGAAGACTACATAAAAGTCTTAACTGAATACAATAAAAAGATTAGGAGAGCCAAAAGGGCATCATGGAAACGTTTCTGCGAGGACATCGAGAAAACGCTTCAAGGAGCTAAAGTACACAGAATGCTCGCTTAGGACAAACCTAACGAAATTCGCGGGGACGTGGGGGGACGACGGAGTCATTCCCGTGTTACTGCAACAGGGCATAGATATCGCAAACCCATACCTGGTTAAAATCTTCAGAGCAAGCTATGCCTGGGGACATAACAGAAGAGTGGACCAAGGTCAAAGTACTATTCATATCTAAGGCTGGAAGGAAGGACTACGCACTGCCAAAGCTCTTCAGGCCAATCAGCCTTACATCCTTTTTACTGAAAGCGATGGATAAGATGCTGTATAGACATATTAGGGAAGCAACATTAACGGGCAACCCTATCAGTCGTCGCACCAACATACCTACCGTAGAGGCAAATCAACGGATACTGGTCTGCTCTATCTAATAGACAGAGTGTAAAACGCATTGGAAGATTAACAAAACGCACTACGCGCATTTTTAAACTTTGAGGGCGCTTTCGACAAAACCACTATTGAAACTCTATTGAAAGGCTTGGAGAGGAAAAAGTTGTTTCCACCACAACTACATGGGTAAAACCGAAGCTCTCAAACCGCACTGCTAAGATAGCTCTTCACGGAACAAACCTTGAAGTCACTACTACAAGAGGCTGTTCGCAAGGAGGCGTGCTCTCGCCCCTACTATAGACTCTTGCTGTAGATCAACTCTTGCATAAAATGGCAGAAGCCAGGATAGACACCCAGGCATACGCGGATAACCTAATGATCATTCTCCGATGATTCTACCAAAGTACGATTTTGTACCTTATGCAAACAGTGATAACCATTGTTGTCAAGTGATGCAGAGAACGAATTATCAGTCAATAAGACCGTCCTCGTGCCATTTAGAAATAAACGGCAGTTAGATGGACCGACGGCAAAGTCTAAATGGCAACAGATGCCGTTTTTTCAATAAAGTAAACCATCTGGGAGTCACATTCGACCAGAGACTCACGTGGAACAGCATTTAGACTTAGACAAACCCATACAAATGCCAAAAAGTGCCTTGGGTATAAGCAGTAGACTAGCAGGGAAAAATTAGGGCCTTAACCCTAAGATATCCCACTAGTTATACACAGCCATTGTGAGGCCGATAATTGCATACGTCTCTATGGTCTGGTGTAACAAGCAACGAGAAAATTGTGATTGTCTGCGATTTTGTTGCGATACAAAACGTTAGGAACAAACTTGATAATGTCCAAAAGGATTTATTATTTATTCATTTAGAATTAAGTAGCGAAGATTTTAATAAGTGTTTCCTTCGGCTAATCGGATCGGACCTCAGTACTCTGTGAGGAGTCGCACAATGCCAAGTTCTTGCGCATAGCAAACGAAAGGCATTCCCGCGAGGGGGTACCGGAATACGTCGTATGTACCGTTATAAATCATTCGAAAATTAATATTGACCAGCCAACAGAAGAAATTATTAGCAGGGAATTAAATTATGTACCGGCTCCGAACCGATTACCTGTGGAAAGCATCATTGGCGGCATTGAAGAAGTCATCTCTCGTAACAAGATCCCTCCACTAGAGGTCGATCTGTTGCGACAGGATGTGGCTGTTTTGTACGCAAAGCCAAACTCTCAAAGCCGAATACCACAGCCGCCCAGAGAAAAGGGTTAAAATCCTTGCGGGATAACAAGAATATAGTTGTGTTGCGGGCCGACAAAGGCAACGCAACCGTCATACTTGATACTGTGGATTACGAGCGAAAAATTGAGATACTCCTAGAAGACATCAACACGTACGAGAAGGTGAATTATAATCCCACGGCCAGAATCAGTAGGCAAACGAGATATAATTAATAAATCTGTCACTTCCCTCCCAGCAATAGCGTATCTCACCAAGCCACGCCACTTACAGCCCTTGAGATTTATAGCTTACCTAAAATCATCAATATAATGCCCATTGAGACAAATTGTATGCTAAATCGACAGCCTGGCTGAAGACGAAATAAGGGTGACATTTGACGACGAGTCTCTATTTACGAATTTACCCATTTTGGAGTGCCTTACAGTGGCGAGAGACAAAGTAAGGTCTGAAGACCTCCCGATTAGCTACGCGGACATGCTTCAACATTGCCTGACATCCTGTTACTTTCTGCGGAGCGGGGATTATTATAAACAAATCGACGGAGTAGCAATGGGTTGCCCCGTATCGCCGATAGCGAATTATACATGGAATATTTTGAGGAATTAGCCACTAAAACCTACAAAATTAAACCCATTGTCTGGCTTCGCTATGTAGGCCAAGCTTTCTGCATCCTGAAGGATAATATACAAAAGGTGGAAGAATTCCTGGGTCATCTAAACTCCATACGCACAAAAATTAGATTCTCTCTCTCTCTCTGGCTTTTTTGAATGTCAAAGTGACAAGAAGTGACAATACTCTCGGATATACAGCATATCGGAAACCCACGCACACGGACAGATATTTGCGCGCCAGTTCACCCCATCATCCGTACCGTTTAAATTAAGTGCAAACGTCACTCTTGAATCGAGCACGCGATATATGCAACGCTGAGCATTTGCCGCGGGTGATAGAACATGTCAATAATGATTCCTTAGGAAAAATGATTACGGAAAATATCACGAGACACGCACAATATTCAATACAGACGAAACTCAAACACCGAGCAGATCACGAGCATTCTTACCATATGTCAAGGGCGTGACAGATTTATGACTTGTCACCTGCTACGGGCGAACCCGTCCACCCCGGAGCGTTTTAACGATATTGATCGTGTTATCACCCCGAGGCGAAACGCAGAGACTTTGGACGTAGACAAATCTACATAACAAGTTTCACCTAGGCCCGTAAGAGTCCAACTCCTTACCGCGAGGCACTGGGAATTTTCTTACTCCCAGATTCGGATCAGATTACTCCGATCCACCGTCTGGTTGCAGGTTCGAGGTCGCTTGCGAGGGCCTCTACCTCTAAAGCGGTATTCCTAACTGGAATGCTGCGGATACGGGGCGGCCTTTACTCGGCAGCTATCACCCGAGATCGGGTGTCCCACACTATCATATATATGGATAAGCATTAGAGGTACCCCCGCTTTCTTAAGAAGCATACACTTATAAACTGCTTCAGATATCAGTCAGCTCCGCGTGGGCCGACCAAAAACACAACGGCCATCATAGCCCAGTCTACACGAAACCATTATGACCCAATGGCGTGACAGATCGAATAAGTACGAAAGATGTTTAACAAATTCGATATAAAAACGATTTTCGATGATCTTCTAACCGACCCAAAATATAGCTCGATCTCTGAGGCCTGTAAAGGATTTTAACACCACTTCAAACTCCGTGTGTATAAAACCGAATGCAACTGTGGGTTAGCCTTCGTTGGATAAACGAAAGGGCCCATAGCCACTCCAGCGAGAAAAATCGGCGATCTGCAAACACATATTGGATAGCGGAACTAGCCACCGGGTGCAGTTTCAAAATCCCATCGTGCTATCCAAAGAACAATTATACTTCCCCCGCATGATCGGGGAAGCCATCAAAATAAGAACCCCGAACTTCAATAGAGACGAAGATTTCAAACTCTCTACTACGTGGAACCCTCTTCTTAAATGTTCTCAATGTCCATCGCCGAGCGCAAGAACGTAACACAAGATACAGTGAGTGTTGTGTGCACGGCAGATTTTCATAATTCGCGCGCGCCGAACCCGCTTCCCACTACCGTTACAATCCGCGCACTAACATCAGCAGTTTGCCGCCTACCCGCATAACAACGAATGACGATTGACGGCACTTCAGTCTACCCTGGATAACGGCGGTTGCAACATGGCCGAAACGTCGGGTGTAATTCGCCGAAACTTCACGCGGTAAATTAATTTTATCATATGTATAATGTCAAACAACCGCGATAGTCTTAATTTTTTTATAGTCCAAGGTAGAAGGGAGAGCAGAGGCCTTGCCCACCACCTGGCCAGTTAGTGATTGTCGGTGATTCCAATGCGTAGGTAATTTATAAAGTATTTCGACATGTCAATCGATCGAGTGGTCCAGAACGGAGGACCGAACGCGACGAAAACTCGTGGGTGTCACCATAAGGTCCATGTGCCATCGAGGTGGCGGGAGTGAGGGACCGACCAGTGGCGTGCCTAGGGTTACTGAATGGGGCAAGCCCGACATACCTTTTATGTTTTCTTACGCTTTTCATAGTAAA
>JAOPUG010000105.1:1712861-1724048 GCA_027564375.1 Micropterix facetella
TTACGTTCATCTCGGGGCGATATAACGATATAGTTCGTTGAAACGCCCTGGGCTGACGGCTTCGGCCGAGTATCTACTCAAATCCAATTCAGTACACTTGTGGCCGTTGTACCCAGATTGGCACAGTAATATTTTGAGTGCTACAAAATGTCATACACTTAGTATAGGTAACTGAAAATGTTTGTAAATGTTTAGTTACTTACTGAATTTGAAATAACGTAAGTATTCGTGGCGATGTATTTTATCTACACAATAAAATAATTATAAAACTATACATACCTCCACACGTCTCTCGATAATGAAATTCAGCGGATCGTTATCAAAAGACCACTTATTATAACTATATTGTTTTATGTTATTTTAAACCACTGCACTTTCAACTACTAAGGAATATAATAATATATTGAATTTTGTCAACACTTTTATTATCTACACTTAATAATTAAGTGTTCCCAAATTGGCACGGCGGTCAAGAATGGGGACTAAAATATTTTTTAAAATTGATATCTACGTTGATTCGAAATATTTGGTAAAGGTTGGCAACACGAATTGAACGACCAATCAACCAGAGGCGTTCCGCGTTCGCGACAGTGTATCAGTTATTTACATGTCAGTGGTATCATTTATGACGAACCACATGTCAGTGGTATCATTTATTGCATCAGTGAAAGCAGCTTGTGGCGAAATAGTTAGTTATCCAGACATCAGTGATCCAGACCGACTGCTTTAAGAAATACTAGTATCAGTGGCGTATTTACTTCACTTCACTTCAAACGAGCGCGTACCTACTTTAAGATGCATTTACGCAGTAATGGCCGTTCGCTTAAAATTCTAAAATTAGCAGGTTAGTAATGATAATTTTGAATGTATCGCTTTTGAATTGTATAATGCACTTGCACCCCCCCCCCGCGCCGGCATATCTTTTTAGCGATTCCGAATTAAGGGTGACATTAACCCTTAAGGATGCGGGTGTAAATCTTGGCACTACTTGGCAGTCACCTGTCATATCTGAGAGTTGACGGTAAAAAAGAGAGCGCTTTAGAAAAACGAGCATAAGTAAGAAACTATTTGATGGACCAGGAAAAGAAGTATTGCAGAATAATCGCATTGAAATTTGCAATACAAAACATTGAAACCTCATTTTATAAAACAATTAGATAATTATGAATAATTATTAGAAAGTTGGGGAACTGAAAAAAACGCGCTTATTCAGCGATGTCGATGTTTTATCCCAAAATACGGAACTCTATATAGAAATTGTAAACATATTTGTGAACGTTATTACATGCTTTACTAAATCTATTATTTCGTTTTATTTATTTTCATACAAAAATATTCAGATATTTGCTCATAAAAACTAAGGTAAATTTGTATGTTTATTCGAGAAGAAATTTTTTTCGTTCAAATTTGAAGCGTTTGGAGTGAACTATAGACTATCGATAATCAAACGAAATCTCAATTTTCTGGCTCTTTTCCACGTATTAACAGAAGGGAGACAGCATACCCATGCCAACGTAATAATTAATTTTGTTATTGAGTACGACCTGTGTCGCCAAAAATTGGTCGTTACGGGCTTTAGCGGAAGTGGGGAAGCGCGCCAAAATTTGGTTGTTACGGGCTTGGGGGGTCATATTTTCTTGTAGGACGATTTTGATATACATTTCATTTTGAAATACATTCAATGAACAACGCCCTCCAGAATTCCTTAGTACATAGTACTCGTATATCTCTGTCCTAGCTAAGATTTTATAATACAGGTATTTTTTTATTTCAGGGGTTAATTATACAACTGTTGAAACCAATAATGATACAGTAAAGATGCTTCCTGGCTATAGTAAGGTATGAATATTCTAATTATAAAATTTAATAATAATGTTACGACGATTTTGAAAGTTTTTTTTTTATTTTAGACTACTATGGATCATGTCGTAGCTCAATGCGAACCGCGATCCGATATCCACGATCTGAAATCGTTCGCCGGTGGCCATGTTTTTAAAGCAATATCACCTGATATATCGACATCCGATTTTTCGATCAATCGTTCTCTTACTAATTCTACTAGCGGGTCTGAAATCGAAAAGGTTTTTATCATATAAAAAAATATTTAACCTTTATTACTGAAGCCAAAGTATTTTATTAAACTTGTTATTTTATTTTAGGTAATGAATAAGCAGGATATATCAGTAGAAGATTATAAACCAACATCGCTATATGCATCATCATCCGACGAATGTTCCTTTAATTACGATGTCTGCTTTTCGCCCGACTCTGAATTTGAAAAGGTAATTCAAATATTATGGCAAAATCAGTGTACACACAGGTGTCAATTTGTAGTTTCTTCGTAGACATTCATAATCTTCCAGACCCCAGTAGCCTCGCTCAATGGAGATATTCAGAGGATAGTTCATGTCCTCTTTGTAACAATACCCTTTGCACAGTAGGCATATTTTGGCTGGCTGCAAGGCGGCTTTAGAACAAGAACGGTTTAACTTTTGTACTGATAGCAACATATGCTAGCAACAACTGATAGTAACATATGCTATGTTTGACATGACGTGCAGTCGTATTACGTGATCTCCATTCCGTGCATTTAAGAAGCTCCACACATCGAACGCGGTGAGGCGCGTCAAATTTTGTATGCAGTGCGCTTGCCGAGCGCGGCGTGACGTGTGGCGGTTGCCGCTCGCACCGCGCCGCCAAAGCCAACTTTTCTTCTCCACTGACAAATCTTTTACTAATTTTTCGAAAATATCTATTGTATAAATAAATATATAGCAAACTAATTCTTCTACATCCATCGTGTATAAATATTGAACTAGTACTGACGTCGACACAATGCAGCAAGCATTGCTGATCAACCGCGCCGCACCGCGCCAATGTTGGGTAATTCACACCAGACGCGGTGCGGGGCGGTATTTAACCGCGCCGCGCCGCACCGCGTTCGGTGTGTGGAGCTCCTAAGGGGGATGGGGGGGGGGGGCAATTGTTATTACCTAACAGCAAGAATGTTGACAATGTTTTATTATTTTAGAATGACCTATTTGCGGAAGAAGATATTTCCTCGGACTCAATAAGCAAAACCATGGAAAATAATACACAAACATTGGCGCGAGGAGCTGCTCCAGAGACGGCGCTAAGAAGAATCCGTGAAAAAGACTTCTGCTATTACTGTGAAAGCCATGTATTAAATTTTTCTAGACATATCATTCGAAATCATCCTCTGGAAACCGAGGTGCAAAAAATTCTTTCAAAGCCTTGCAATTCCAAAGAGAGAAAATCATTAATTGCTTGTATTCGAAAAAAAGGAAATTATTTACAAAATTCCGAACAATGCCTTAAACCAGTGAGGAAGCCAGCCTTACCAACGGCAAATGACGGTTATTTACCCTGTATTTATTGCCTTGGCTTCTATAAAAAAAAGCAACTTTGGAGGCATAGAAAAAAATGTAGTGAAAATCCTGAAAATGGAAAATGTAGTACTCTTGCCGATGCCCAAAATGTATTAATTAGACATTTAAGAATTGACCATCAATTAAAAGAAAAAGTTTTTCCTCGTATGAGGGCAGACCAAATATCCTTCGTGGCCAAAAAAGACTTCCTCATTTGTGCTTTTGGAGCACGGTACTTAAAAATCCACAGGGAAAACCATTTTGTAAACGTTGTATCTCGAAAAATGAGAGAAATTGCAAAATTATTGATCGCAATTAGGAAAATTAATCCAAACATTAAAAATTTATTCAACTCTTTACAACCCCAGAATTTTGACGTAATAGTCGAAGCTGTAAAATCTGTGGCACAATATAATAAGGAAACTAATTTTTATGCATCTCCAACATACGCCATAAATATCGGCACAACTTTGAAACAGTGCTGTGATATTGCAATCACATATGCACTAACGGGGAAAGAAAAGTTTTCTGACCTTAGTTTTAACCCCGCAGAAGCCGAAGCAAACTTTAAAACAATGATCCACTTGTTGACGTCAAACTGGAGATATGAAATATCAAGTCAAGCCGCCGATGATTTAAATGTAAATAAATGGAATAAAATTACTATTATTCCATTGGCTAGCGACTTAAAATTATTAAAAGAATGGTTACAAGTAAATGCTAATAAAGCAGCCGGCGCACTCCAAAATGATAACACAAGTGAAACTGCATTTAATAACTTGTTAGAAACAATATATTGTCAGTTAATACTCTTGAATCGACGACGGCCTGGTGAGTTGCAAAGGTTACTTCTTCGCGTATACGAAAAATCAAATATAGCCGGTGAACAGTATTATGAAGAATTTGACTCTGCTATATCGCCAACTGAAAAAATATTACTGCAGCGATTTAAACGTATCGTAATCAAAGGTAAAAGAAATCGCGGTGTGCCCGTTTTGTTTAGTACCGATGTCCAAAATCATATATATGTATTACTGAAATTTAGGTCAAACTTTATAGGGAAGGAAAACCCATATTTATTCGCGAAAGCGAAATCGAATAATCCTATTAACGGATATAAAGTATTACAAAAATTTGCGAAAGCTTGTGGAGCCAAAAATCCAAAAGCCATTTCATCCACAAGGCTCCGAAAACATTTAGCTACAATAACTCAAATTTTTAACATGACTGAAAACGATATCGAGCAGCTAGCTTTATTCATGGGCCATACCACAGGTGTCCATAAAAAATCGTACCGGCTGCCTGACGATGTCTATCAAACCGCCAAAATTTCTAAACTTTTAATGCTTATGGAAAACGGGACTTCTACAGAGTTTAAAGGAATGTGTTTGGATGATATAAATGTCAATTTGGACGATGATCTTTTGGAAGGAATGTGTTTGGATGATAGAAATGTCAATTTGGACGATGATCTTTTGAAGCCGCATGAAAATACAAGTGAATCGATAGACTTTCACGGTGATATTGAAAATTCAAATTTTGTTAATTTTGATACTGATCAGTCTGCAGTACATACTGATCACTCTCTATTCGGAGCGGGGGCAACTTCCACAAATCTGGCTGCGTTGGCTAGAAAAAACCAAAGGCTACTCGTGCCTTGGACAGATGAACAGAAAAATATTGTTAAAACATTTTTCAAAAAGCATATATCGAAAAGTATAGCTCCGAAAAGAGCAGAATGTAATGATCTTATACATAAATATCCTTCGGTATTTGTTAACAAGTCGCGGTTGAAGATAAAGGTCTTTGTACAAAATCAATACAGAAAGAAATAATTTTATTCACGTAAAATTATCATACTAAGGTACCTGCGGTAAATAGTGGCAGACGAGCGACCCGGTATTCTTTCGAATTTGCATTTCGCTATTTATCTTGTACTAGAAAATTGTCACTATTATGAGTTTTAATGTTGCGAGATTACTTTTAATACCTATACTTAGTGATAAGTTTAGATAATAGTGCGGCAGTTTAGCTAGGATATTTTAACATATTATGCACTTTTTTGATAAAAGTACCAAATTTGGCACAGAGGTAGACCAATGTAATATGAACAAATTTGGATGTGGAGCCAAGGGCCCCTTGGCGGCCATTTTCCAAAATAGCCGCCAGTGGACACCCGAAATACAACAGAAGTTAGATAAAGTTTGCTGCTGAAGGTTTTAGTGAATGTGTTTTGAATGAAAACATGCTAATAAAAAATATTTAAATAATTGAATTGAAATTATTCAAAAAAACACTAAAATTAAAAGACAAAATATAACAAATCTGTATATACACAGTCCATACTGCTAGTTCAGAACATTCATTTAAGGAATGCGACTTCAGTTCTCAGAGCAATCCCCGTCGCAAGCGCACAGTTGTGTGCATTCCAGACCAGCCTTCTTGCACTTGCACTTTTTCATACAGTCTTTGCACTTGCAAGAGACGAGCTCCCTACAGATCTTGGATGATTCGGGTAGCATTGTCCAGAGAGGTTCATACACGCCGCTGGTCTTGATCTAACCCCAGTCGGTCGGCGGTGGCAGTGTCGGTGCAGGAACCAGGGTCTGACCCCAAACATAGGGTCACACCACTGTGCGCTTGCGACGGGAAGTGCTCTGAGAACTGAAGTCGCATTCTTAAAATGAACGTTCTGAACTGGCAGTATGGACTGTAAAACAGATTTTTAATATTTTGTCTTTTATTTTTTGTATTTTTTTGATAATTTAAATATAATTATTTAAATATATTTTATTAGCATGTTTTCATTCAAAACATTCATTAAAACCTTCAGCAGCAAACTTTATCTAACTTGTGTTGTCTTTCGGGTGTCCACTGGTGGCCGCCGCCAGCGGGCAGTTGGCCGATTGCTCCATATTACATAGGTCTATTATTACATCGGTCGAATTTGTTCATATTACATCGGTCGAATTTGTTCATATTACATCGGTCTACCGTGCCAAATTTGGTGCTTTTATCAAAAAGTTCACAATAGGTTAGCTAATCCGCCATACTATATAATAGCTTACTGTTAAGAAAAGAAAAACATTTTACTTTTTTAAATTTTATCTGTATTCTTTCGAATTTGCGTTTTGCTATTTTTCTGTATGACTAGTAATAATAGTATTAAATTTAGTAGTTGCTGTTGTAATAGGAACTATTATAAATAGGTAAGATTAAACGAAACAACGCCACAAAAGTAACGAGGTATATCGTTTAATCTTATTTATAACGTCAAATAACAACTATAGGTAGACTTAATTTCATATACCTACTTACTTAAGTATTTTTTTAAACTTTTTTTTACTTTTTAATAAATGAACGTTTATTATAATTAAGATGACTTTTATTATTTATCACCGGACCACCGCACTATGGGAAATGGTAGAACAACGGCATATCAAAAATGGTTTTTACCAATGTCGCTAATGACATACTTTTTAAATTTTATTTAATAGTTTAAGAGTCAAACTTTACATAGGCTTGTAGGAATTTCACAAAGTTATATATACATATTTTTTTTAACGTCACAATGTTTATTATCTTTTTAATGTCCATTTCAAGCCTGTTCACTTCATCATTTTAAAAGTTAGTTTCTTGTAAAACTTTGTAGGAATAGATATAAAGTATTATACATATTTTTAAAGTTAATCTTATGAAGATTTTAGAAAAACTATAAGTTTTAATTTTTTCGGTTTCGTTTACGCATAAATAATTGAACAATAAAATAAGGGGAAAAAAGTAAATTCTTTAAGTTCATCGAGACTTTTGATAGTTACCGACGTTTGCCGACGCTTTACATTTAATATTGATTTGTAGCCTAGATATTTATTAAGAAATATTTATAAAAATTAGCTGCTAAAATTTGCTATTTCTGAAGTTATCGGAAAAAATGTGATAACAGTCAGAAAACAGAAAACCGCTATCTATTGCGTTTTCAAATATATTATATTTTTATGAATATTTTGCAGTATGTTTTTTTATTTAATATCAATTAGTCATTGATAACTATCTGTCTTATCTTTGTTGATGGACTGTCTTATCTTTTTTGCACTCATTTTGCGGTGAAAAGGTAATCAACACAATGAACACCGCTTTCATTTTTCCAATAGTATATAAAGAGTTGATACATTTATATTATTATCAGAAATTCATAGTGGTAATTAAGTACACATTTAATTGTTATATAAATAAGTATGCTACTTTGTTAACTTTTCAAAATGACTACTTTTAAGTGTTCTAAACGCGAAATATTACTCTCCTATATTGAAGGAGGAAAAACAATTGAGGCACTATCAACAGTGTCAGGCAATGATTAATGCTGAATTAATGCTGGTAGTTATGCTATAGAAACTGCCAGGATCTATGTGAGTAATTGCCATCTTCTACCTATGCATCTATATGCTATATGCCATCTTCAGTTCACATGCCATCTTCAGTTCGCAAAATCTTATGCATGGAGAAAGTATCATACAGCATTTTGCAGTGCTTCCTATCGGTCAACTTTCAGAAGATGCGCAAGAATCCCGTAATAAGGATTATAAAAATTTCGCCTACATCATGCCAGGAAATGCTCTCGATCAGCTACAAATGAGGATGTATTTCATACTCTCCTTTATACTTCAGACCCGTATTTTACCAGTATTAGGAAACCATACAGTAACAACGTGAAGGAACTTGATGAAGATACCCTAGATCTTTTGAAAGTGAACGAAATCATTTCAGAACCTGAAGTTCTCGAAGTATAATATACATAGTACGTCAAATCTGTCAACTTTGCCAAGGATTACTAACTTTGCCACCAGGTGTTTGCCTACAGTAAAAATTTAATACCACAGAATGTGCATATTTTTTGACGTTGTGACTATTTTTAGGGTAAAATACGGCAATTGATTGGCAACACCAATTTGAATATAGCAACACCGCGGCATCCATTTTCTTGTCATTTTTATTCGAAAACCATCAATGACTTCACGTCAAAATTTAGTGCTCAGAAACTTTTATCATTTTCGAGGGTTTACATCGAATCCAAGGTAAGTAAACTTTGATATAATGTTAATCTTACATTAATGAATGGATTTATTATAGTATATACTACCGTTGTGTTCAAATTACGTATAATAATTGTGTTGGCAAAGTTACCACACCATACCGCAAATAAGGGAAGGCAACTTTACCATGTTTTATGGCAATCTAGGGTTGTCACTTTTACAAATTGAGAATAACTATTTGTTAATTATAATTACTAAACGGTTTATTTAGTCGATAGCATCTATTCATGACTATAATCATGAGATATCTTACCTTAACATGTATTTTATACTAAAGTTCATACTTTTTTGTTGGATATTATAATGGGCTTAAAAGCCAACTGCTATGTGTAAGCTCCCGTAAAGGTCTTCACAACTATCAGTTATGTATTAACCTCATTCAGCGTTTTCCCGCGGCCTTCACTAAGTTTTTTAACTGTTGTAAACAGAAGTTTATTTTCTTTTTTTTTAGAAAATGGGTCGCCGTATTAGGCGACAACTAGGTTCCAGGCCTTACAAGAATTACACCCAGGAAATGCTGGAGCTAGCTGTCGATTTAGTGAAAAATAAGAATATATCCTCATTGGAAGCTGAAAAAAGATTTCATATACCTCGACGCACGATTGAAAATAAAGTAAAGGGACTTCACATAAAACCTCCCGGAGGCCAGTTACGTCTCAGCGAATCCGAAGAAAAAGATATCATCGACGTTTTGATTGCAGCTGCAGATTTTGGTTCGCCACTATCGCGATTAGATTTGCGTGTATTAATTTTTGAATATTTGGAAAAGAATCGTCGTTCTTGCTTATTTTCCGATAAAATACCAGGGAAATGGTGGGTAAGACATTTTCTTAGCCGACATAAATACGTACTTACTGAACGAGCAGTACAGAATATCAAAAAGGCACGGGCAGAGAAAACTGTAGAAGGGTTCGAAAATTATTTCATTAACCTTGAGCGCACACTGAAAGACATAAAAAAAGAAAATATTTTAAACTACGATGAAACCAATTTATCGGACAACCCGGGTTCCACAAAATGCATTTTCAGACGCAAAGTTAAATACCCTGAAAGAATATTAAATCATTCTAAGGGCAATATATCTATTATGTTCGCAGGAACTTCAACCTTTTGTATGACAGCGATACATTGACGAATTATTTTTATTATGGACTCACGGAGAGTCATTGGAAACATTTGTTAGGAAGCCTCAACCAATTCTCCTCCCTAAATTTCACTTGGAATGTTTCCAGCCACAGGGTGACGTATCTTGATGTGAACCTAACTATCTCAGAAGGTATTTTCCACAATTCGGTTTACATTAAACCCCCCAACCACCAACTATATCTACACTACAGCAACTATATCTACATTACACACTAAACGCGCGATTCCTCATTCTCTCTCCATCCGTGGCTATCGCATTTGCAACGATGATTCTAGTCGGAAAGAGTTTTTAGATACGCTCGAAGCGGCTCTGGTGGAAAGGGATTACCCCACGGGACTGTTAAAGAAACAAATTATTCCGAGCCACAGGCGCTTCTAGCAGAACCCCTCTAGAAATTCTGCAACGACGGAATCTCTGCGCTTTTGACCGATCGTAAGAGATTTATTCCCCATAATTTCATGTAGTCCACTGACAAAAAGCCTTTTAGAGAGCCCGCCCAATGTCGTATATCGGAGACCCCATAACCTTCGAGATATGTTGTCCCGCACTGCTCCACCTAGAGCCAGCATATACACACCCCATCGCCAGGCTCTTTCCCTTGCAACAAGAGGCGTTGTAAAACGTGCATATTTACTTTCTCGCCACAGAGTTCACGAGCCCGAACACCACCGAAGTTTACAAATTCAGCACGCATGCGGGCTGCGCTTTGCAAAACTGCACTTATTACTTACAATGCAGAGTCATTCTATGTAGGAGAAACGACTAATAGGCTTAGCCTACGCATCAACAACCACCGATGCTCCACTTGAGGAGGCTTATCAAATTTTCCAATTCCCCTGCATGCGCGATCCCACTGCAAAAGCTTCGATGAGTGCTTTACGGTGAAAGTGATCAGGCCTTTTTCGGAAAATACTACTGAATTAAAGTTGAAAATTTGGGAAATAGGGCACATATGGGTTTGGGGGCATGCCAGGGGAGTGGGTTAAATGTCCAACATTATCGGCGTGGGTTCCAGCCATCCACGTCGCGCGATTCGCCCTTCATATCACGCTTACACCCTCACCCTTCTACGTACACATACTTAAAAAGTAATGACAGATACCACACATACACACTCAGCCTCACACAAACATGCAATTGCAATAATATTAACACACATTTATCAGCACAATATTATCAAGACATGCACTCACTTCACTAGCTAACTGTATTTCTTTTTTCCAATTTTATTGCTTTTTGTTTTGTAAATTATTAAATTCAAATTATCCCACCAATTCACTATTCCTCTACTAGTACCACAGAAGAACAAGCACCAAGCCGCTGGTGAAAGCAGCGGATGCCAGTATTCTTCTCGCCGCTGAGGAAGGAGCCAGGGGTGCCGAAACGTTCGGCTAAGGTACTCACCTTCGTCCTCTTACTAACCCAAAATATGGCCACAATGGCTCCGTGGAGCCTTGGCTATAATGGCCGTTATATTTAGGTCGGCCCAGCTTGCGGAGCAGCTCCTATTCAGGGGCCTCCCCGAAGAGGGACCAATCCGGTGAACCCGCTGTGCAGCTGA
>JAOPUG010000105.1:1724148-1737089 GCA_027564375.1 Micropterix facetella
ATATTTGGCTCAGTATGTAATACAGTTTACGTAAATAGTGTACCTTTCAGAGACTGTTGTAATATAGATTGGAATATGACCCTTCGGAGGGAGGGAGGGGGGAAGGGGGTAAAAATAGCCAAAACTCGATGACTTAATATGTGGATAGCCCCTAAGCAAAGAAACTGCAGCATACAGTTTGTCAAATCACACAAATATTTTCCTCGTTCAAAAGAATATTAAATAATTCATCAATCATTACTATAATTTATAGATTATTTATATGAATTAAAAGAATTGATTTAAGTAAAAAATAACTTCAATCGAAGCGGCACCTTGATTACTTTTAATTCAGTTTCAAGGTCAGTCGATGATATTCTAAGTACTGTAATTAAACTACCATTACGATTTCAAATACATTATTATTATCCTGTTTCATCTGAAAAAAAATCTAAACCGCGCGGTGACGCTCTGCTTGGCGTCAGCGGCACCGCTATGTAGGTTTACATCGCAGCAATGTGTCATAATCAATTTACGGACTTATCCCTAGAATTTTATCATCTTACTGAAGAATCTAGTGAAGAGGGACCAACCTGGTGAATCCGCTGTGCGGTGGGTTCGGAAACTCGAGCGGAACTGGGCGGCTGACGCACAGGACGCCGTGTTGTCAATCGACTGAGACCCGGAGTGGTCTAGAAACGTATGTTCTCTAAGGCGCGGGGGTAGGTGTCGACCTGTGATCACCTACTCTTAGAAACGACTAAATGACCACCAGATCTCGGATGAACATTGCTGATAAAGGACGCCACAGGTCCGCGATATTTCCGAGTGACGGAATGCCGCGTTATCACGATAGGTAGAGGTTGCGCAAACGACTTCGACCCCGAGACCAAACGGGTGGATGGAGAAATTCGTCTAAATTTGGGAGCGATGGCACAAGGGTACCCCACTGGGTTCTAACATTGCCAGTGCCTTGTGATGAGGAGTAGGACTCCATTGGATTGCAGATATGCAAATTCCTTGCGCTCATCTCGGGGCGATATAGCGATAAAGTTCGTTGAAACGTTTCGCGGTGACGGGTTCGCCCGAGCAGTGATTCGATCAAATGACTACGAGTATTTAGGGATATTGTAACGTGATATGAAATTGAAGACTATCGCGGTTGTTTGACGTCAAGATAATGATAACTTTCCATGCATGATCCAAGAATCCATTGAAATAATAAAAACCCCGAACTTTAACAGAGAATACGGTTTCAAACGCTACTACGTGAAACTCTCTTCTTAAATTGTTTTAACGCCCATCGCCGAGCACAAGGACGCCGCGACACACGATAATATAGTGTTGTGTACATAGCGATTTTTAAAATTCGCGCCCGCCGAACCCTCGCCTCGCCGTAGTAACTAACAGCAGCAGTTTGCCGCCTACCCGCAGAACAACAACGGATGAATAGTGACAGCACTTCTGTCTATCCTGGACAACGGCAGTAACTAAGCGGTTACAACATCGCCGAAACATCGGTTCCTGCGATCTTCACAGGGTAAACCCGTTTTATCTTGTTTATGGTTGTAACAACGTGGTTCTTAATTCTGGCATTTATTTGCCGTCAAAATCCTCAAACTAAAGAGCAGAGGCAATCATTCTATATAAGATCTATGTAGGTCGATTTTCATGCCACCTTAACAGGGTGGTTTTTAGCCACTATAGTTGCTGCAGGCTTCTAATGGCTCCGTTTAGCTTGGGCTATAATGGCTGCTTGTGATCTGGTTGGCTCAACGCGCGGGGAAGCTGCTATCCGGGAGCCTCCTCGAAGAGGGACCAACCGGGACTCGGCGAAACAGTCGTGGGGTAGATCTAGGGCCGAGCTGCACGGCTGACGTACGGGGCGGGCAAACCGGCCGTGTTGTCTGACTGAGACCCGGAGGGATCTGGGAACGTTTTTTTTTCCGCAGACGCGGGGGTAGATGATGACCTGATGTCACCTATCTTTAGAATCGACCAGCTGTCCACTGGATCTTCGGTGATCACGCCTAGTAAGGACGTCTCGGGGCCGCGATATTTCCGAGTAACGAAATGCCGTATTATTACATCAGGTAGAGGTCGCGCAAGCAACTTTGAGCCCGGAACCAAACAGGTGGATGGAGAAATCTGTCAAAATGTGCTAGTCAAGGGGCGAGGGTGCCCGCTGGGTGTCTGCTCGGTGCCTTGCCGTGGCGGTAGCGATTGCCTCTGGCGGGCAGTGACGTAGTTAGATACGTAGATTATTAAGTCAAAATTTTCTGCGTTCATCTTGAAGCGATATAACGATAGAGTTAGTTGAAAATGCCTCGGGTGGCGGGTTGATTTTACTTCATCGATTCTTTCTTAAAACTGGGTATTATAGTAATTTTTTGTTTCATCGATTCTTTCGTAGAAACTGGCTATAATAATTTTTGTTCATAGATTTCTTTCTTAAAACTGGCTATAATATAATTTTTTAGTTCATAGATTTCTTTCTTAAAACTGGCTATAATATATTTTTATAGTTCATAGATTTCTTTCTTAAGACTGGCTATAATAATTTTCGTTCATAGATTTCTTTCTTAGAAATGGTTATAGTAAAATATAGTTTTATCGATTTCTATCTCAAAACTGGATATAGTAAATCTTAGTTTTACCAATGTTGTTCCCGAAACTGGGTTAAGTTCAATATTTTATTATCATAGTTCTACATAAAAACCGTAATAAGTATATTTAGTTAAAAGTACGTATCTAAATGTAAAACATGTTGGGGCTAACCGAATAAAAAAAAGAATCATTCAATATACACATATAATTGCACAGTGGATATTATCCGTTAGTTTTCTTCATTTAAATGCAGTGCAAAATACCTTCGTAAAAATATTCAGAAAAATAAGTGAATCGTACCCTCGTACATTTTTTTTGAAAATGCGAGGTACCCTCGAAAATTTTGAGCATATGCCAATAATACGTATTAATAAATAGAAATAATATTAAATATACTCATACCAGTAAATCACTGGGAACACTTAGTGACATAAAGATAAATATTTAATAAAAAATATTTCGATTGCTTGGAAGTGTGGCATTGGTTGGTTGTGCGAAATAGAAGGCTGGATATGACACTTTATAAAATTATAATAGGATTGATTAATCCAATGTTAAATGAAACAAATGTATTATAAAGCAAGGGAAGGGAGTTTGAAAATTGCAAAAGGTGGTGGATATCAAATAAAGAAATTATTTCGGAAGGTAACGCCTTGTCATTTCAAGCCTCGACAAATCATTCACATCGTACAAGCCCCAGCAGCGTAGTTGGGTGCTTGACAAAATTTAATGAGCGTGAGTAAATGAACACTCCGTGTATTTAAGTTTAACTAGCTTCTGTATTTTCTTTTACTACTATCCGTCTGACATGATAAAGGACTAAAGCATCACACATACATATATATATTTTTTATTATTATTTTGTCCGCATAAAGATAGACTAATTCAGTTTCCTTGTTTTCCTTTTTTTTAAATGTGTTCGTTCACAAAACCGAAGTAACATTAGGTTTCTAAAAGTACGTTGTCCTTCATAAATTGGAGTAATTTATTCCTTTCTTTCTTTAAACTATACTCATATCATAATATTGAAATTCAAATAGTCCGCCGGCGATATTACGTCAGCTGTGTTGATAAAAGGGAATAAATATTAAATCGTCGAGCGCCACCTATCGGGGCCGCCACAACTAAAGGCGCGACCCAACTCGTATACACGCCGCGAGAGGGCGCTACAAAAAAATCCTTTTTTACCATTTTTGTCTCAGCAGGTAATAACAGTAGTTATTAAATAAAGGCGGACGTAGTGGTTCGCGTTCCGCACCACCTATCGACTGTAGTTTGAAGGTCGGTACGCGCGCACCTCTAGACACAACTGACAGCTGCGCGACGTCGTGACGCCAGGCGTCATATAGATCGCAAAATAAAATAATAAGCGGGAAATAAGCCGAATAGAAATAAATAAAAATATGGAATAGCACAATAATACATAAAAAAGCGTTCCCCTGAAAGCCCTTCTGAGGCACATATAAATAAGACACATTTTCCGATTTTACTAAAAGATCTACTAGATGATATACAAATTAGTAACAAAGAAAATATAAAGGCGGGCTTTAGAGCCACAGGCATTTCACCCTTCAACCCTCAAAAAGTGCTCAAGAAGTTACCTGACTATGAAGAAGAAATAAAATATAAAATAGACACAGCACTGCTAGATTATTTAAAAAATTCCAAAGCGCCCAATCCAGTTAAAAGAACAATGCCAAACAAGAAATTAAAAGTGGAACCCGGAAGTTCAATTTCATCGGAAGACGCAGAAAAACTCTTCACAAAACAAAAAACATCAACTAAAAAGTCGAATGAACCAAAAACGGGCCAACCAAAGATTACAGACAAGCGAGTTACAGTTTTATCAGATGTTCGAATCCGTCCAGAAAACCAAGCTTATATTGATGTAAATAAATGCAGCTCACTCAATTTAAAAAAAAATGATATTAATTCTAAACTCACTCTACAAAAAAAAGAGGCTGAAAATATAGATCCGTTTGAAAACCCTATGCCGTCCACTTCTGGGATCCAGAAAGAGATCAAAAGGAAAATTCGAAACAAAAAACAAATACCAAGAAAGAAAAAGAAACTTGATTATGACAGTGACGAAGACGAAGATGATTACTCACTACGAGATACATCAGATGAAGGGACAATTATGTCTGAAGATGAAGACAAAGCTTTAAGTACCATTTTGAACTATGTAAGCGAAACAACGCCTGACATAGATGATATGAGACTCTATCTTACTTTAGAAACTAATATGGAAGAATTTGATGACTTTGATATTGGTGAAATTAGAATGTACGAAAACAAAGGGACTGATTTAAATGAAAGACATAATGTGAACTCGAATAAAGGCAAAACCAATACAAAAGAAAACGAAAAGACAGATAAACTTGAAAATAAAGACAGTATTATAATGGATTTGGACGACACAGATATTAATGACAGAAACAAAGCTGAAAAATGGGTAAAAACGTGTAAAAAAACAGAAAATAAAAATAATCTTGAGAAAAAGAATCAACAGAAGAAAACAGGTGTAATCTTAGACGAAAACGAAACTGAATTTAAGGAAAAGTCTGCCGATGAAACTATGATCTCAAAAAACGACAAAATGAAAATTAATGAAAACAATGATGAACAAACCCTAAAATGTACGGGCGAAATAAAAACGAATGACATCGAAAATACCAATAACGAGACTGTGAAAGAGGCTGTTAATTTAGATCAAACCCAAAGAACAAAAACTGAGTGTGATCTTGAAAAAAATGAATGTGTGATCTCAAAAATGTTCAAAAACAGAAATCAACATACATTTATTGAAAAGGAAAGCGTTTTAGTTAAATACTACAATCGCAGTCACTGGAAATATTATATAGGATTTATAGAAAAGGTAGATGTACAAGAAACAGATACATATTATTCAATATTATTTTTGAAAACAGTTAAAAAACCGAATTTAAAATTTATTGTTTGCAAAAGAGATCGTGACATCGTACCCTCTACATCAATTGTTAAAAATATAAAATTACAATCTGTGAAGGACAACCGCGAATATGTTATTGATGATTACGATAAACATTATTTTTAAGATTAGCTAGTAGTTTTAGATACCTATTATGTAAGTGTTTTGTTTGGGTGGGTAATACCTTGCTACTTTAATTATATAGAGTTAGGTAACATTTGTTATACTCATTAATTTTATTAAAGCTCAGTGTTTTGTTTGAGAATGTACCTGATTGTGTACACGTTTATTTTTAAGATTAGTCGAAAAAAGTTTAGAATTATTACTAGTTTTTGATACCTAATAAGTGCTTTGTTTGGATGGGTGCCTTGCAACTTTTATTATATAGAGTTTGGTAATATTACTTTTTGATACTCATTCATTTTATTAAAGCTCTGCGTGTTTTGTTTTAGTATGTACCTAGTAATGTACACGTTCCTGTAGATGTACCTAAGTAATAAATATAGAAAAAGATTTTTTGTTTCAATTGTGTCAACCCTGATAATGTTCTCTGACTTACTATGAAATATTATTAAATGGGTAATCAACTTTGCCATTGTCACTGTGGGTTATTTCATAACCAAGGTATCATATAGATCAAATTACTATACTATTGTGTCTTAATATTATTGAAGAGGTATCTATTTTATTGTAATTACTTTTACTTCTTTAAGAATAAAAATCAAATTGGCAAAGTTGCCACTTGGTATAGGTGTCTTTGCCAATTAGTTTATAGACGGTTATACCTTCGGATTCATCATTTTATTATAAAATCTTTAGTATTTATGTATTTTTTAATACATATACTGTCTATTAATCATACTTCAAAGGTTTCAGACATTTGTTGTCTGGTCAAAAAAGTGCCATAACTTTGCATAGCTAATGCAATGTGGCAAAGTTGACAGATTTGACGTAAATATATAAAATACCAGAAAGCTCGCTGCCCTTAAACAAGTCCTAGCACGTGTTGGGCAGCAGCAGCAGTATACATATATACTAATGTTTGTATCTGCCGTGTTCAATTTTTTGAAATTTGTTTTTATGTGAATAAATGTAAATTGATATGAATATTAGTATTAGACGTAAGTATGCTTTGTAAATTGCTTTAAGTTAAATTATACATGTTTTTTAAACGTATTTTGATTTTTGGCGTTTTTAATGTAAGTTTTCATACGTGTAATTATAATTTAGGTCAGCAGTTATTCACAGATAATAATTATTATATTTACTGATCAATTGTAACTTCTTTCGCAAAATCTGAATACGTTGACCAATTATTCCTAACTGATCTAAATACACAGTTGCAGGATAGAAGCAGAGTTTATAGAATAATAAATATTGCTAACTTAAATATCAATGATAGTTATTTATTTATTAATCTACTAATTTATCTCTAATTGTGTTAGTTGTACATTTTTGATATGCATTGACTAAACACGATTCCTGATTAGTATATGAATAGGCGAAACTTCCGTTCCGTCCTATATATAATGTTTCTTGATCTAATTAAAAATAAATTTCAGGCATAAGTCGAACCCGTCTTGCCATCATGAACTATAATTTCTATGGAAACTAAAATAAAACGTTACACATTGAGCAATAAAAGTGTTCGTTTGAAATTGAGGCAAATACATTTTTTTCTTTTAATATTTCAGTTTTAGATGTATTTACTCGTAGAAACATTGTTATTTGTGCAATATGTATTTGGAAATAAGTAAAATTATTTTGTTTAAATATTTTTTGTTAAAAATATTAATTAGCGATAAGCAGTAGATAATATTTATTCTAACTGTGCATTAAGTGGCGGAGATACAACACACAAATACATACTTAACTATCGCCCCCAGAAACTCACACCTAAGTATTCGTACAATCCTGTAAATTTAATTATTTATTTATTGATATTCCAACAAAACTTAGTTATATTAAGTTTAAATGTATATGATTTTGACAATGCTTCAATAATAAGAATATAGGCTTATATATTTATAACATAGGTAGAATATGTCTTAATCATTATTTATTATTAAATACAGAAAAAAGACTAGAATAAATTAAAAAATAAAGAAGAAAATGTGACAAGATATTTAGAACTAAAGGGGAGAAAAGAAAAATCTAATGTTCTTTCAAAAGTTTTAGAGCATTTTGTTTGAATTGTTGAAGGCTGTCATTAAATATATCGATGCGATAGTCCTTGTGAAGATTGTTATAGAGACGACTATTCTAGGGATGTCATTATACTATCCTGTATTGTTGTTTGCTAACGGCAGTCGAAAGATATCTTGAGTCCTCAAATTTCTCGGCAAAGCATTAAACAAAACCTAGTGAAAACAGCAAACGTCGACCATATTATGTATCATTTTGTACGGGAATAATAAGTCGAACAGTTGAAGGCGTTCGCTGACTTGTACAATTTCGATTTTTTTTAAGTCTCGATTCATAGTCTGTGAGCTGATGTTTAAGACCACACCGGATAGCAAGTATTCTCAGCAAGATTTGATCCGTTATACTAGGGATGCAAGGTCTGGAATCATTCTGGCGCCCTGGTCTGGATTGTCTCTACTATTGAGATATACGTTAATGCTTCATAAGATATTCGAGCATTATTCAGAACTTGTGTTCTGCAGAATCTCGGAGACCTCGTCACCTTTCGTGCGGCCGATGTGGACTTAATCCGTTACTCTATCAGCAGGTAAATATCACAGGAGTAAGCACTCGGTGCAATGCGCTGAAGAAGAACTCAAAAAGGAAGCGAACGATGCAAGCAACCAACCACAGGTACGCTAGAAAAAAAATATTTTTTTCTCGAATCAACGTGTTTCTCGAATCAGGGCGTAAAAACACACGATTTCGCACAACAAAAAGCAGCGTTTCAAAAGCCACGGCAGCCAAGCTGATTCAGGAAGCACGAGGACATTAGTTCACTTCGGAAACGGCATCCAGATAGTCCCGAGCGATGGTCGGTTGAGAGAGACGACAAGGACGCAGGGCGAACACCGGCGATCGACGGTCTACTGGCGGAGAGGCGGCGCGCTACGGCTAGAGCTAGACACGAAGTCACAAGCACCGAATTATTTTAATACATCATAACAGTAACAAATGCATAGTAAGTTACCACGATAATTATTTATCCCGCGTAACTGATGTTAAAAAATCAAACTTTATTTCAATTACTCATTTCAAACGATATTTAATTGAGTTTACATTTAAACGTCTGCTCGCTACAAGATGTAAATTAATAATGACATAATTATCTATCCCACTTATCCATAGTAGAATATGGTAGAATATTCTATAATTCTGTCCTCATGCCCAGTTGGCCTTATCCGCTTCTTGAGGTCAGCGAGGTCACTTGAAAATACACGTTGTTTATTACTATGATTGATAACATATCGTATGCCCTTCTTTTTGTGTTGACGAGTCTCCCACGCTGATAGTGTTGCGATAATTTATATGTGGTCTTCTCTAGTAGGTTTCTTAAATGGGATGGGGCGTCGCAGTGCTTACACGGGTTGGGATAGTCGCAAAGTGGAAGCAAGAGAGAAGAGTGAGATGGGACGAGATAACGATCCAAAGCCGTCGCGATTTATTATTATAAGAAGAAATATATTAGGATAAACCAAGCTAGTCATAATTGAACTGCTCCCACCTGTACACGAATAAAAATAATGTTACTAGTCGTAATGGTAGAATAGAAAATGCCTGACTAATTTCGCTGTGCTAGTTAATATGTATATTATGTCACGTTTAGGCAAAAAAGACGTAATTTTCGATTAGACGTAATGCCTGTTTTCTCAGCAAGAAGTGTTCATGATGATGTCTTTTGCACCAGATGGTTATAGCGTGGACTGTATAATTATGATATGAATAACTAGCCCTATTGTATCCGCAGCATCTAGCAGCCAAAACTTACACACTGCGAGTTATACGATCGGCGACGACTGAAATCTACCATATTATTATGAAATATTAAATTATGCATACTATTGTCAGCAGCTTTCTTTCTATTCCTTAAATATACATCAGATATCTAACAGATCATCGTACTTCTATGTATATTATGAAACAATGGGCAAAAAAGGGTCTGATTACTTTGTTTCTTAGCTCAGTGACTGTATTATTCACTTGCCTAATAATGTGCAAAAAAAAAATGTGATACAGTGGACAAAATAAAAATTATGCAATGTTCCGATACTTGTACTACCTCGTTAACGTCATCAAAAGATTTAACCTCGTCTCTGTTATATTCCCAGTAAGAGGACATTCTTACCTAGAATGTGACAAGAATATGGCCCTTATACAACAAAAAACACTTTGTGATGTTCCTAATGATTGGATGACGGTGTTTGTCAATGCCCGAATGAAACCTGAACCATTCAAGGTAATCAATTGCTCGAGAGACATGTTTAAAAACTGGTCAAAGAAACAAAGCACATTTTTCCTCAGGAAATGTCAATTCGCTTCTAGACCAGTACGTCAAATAACTATCGACATCTAGGCTCCTCGGCTTATGCTTGTAGATCCGAAAATTATGCCAGTGCTTACGAATCACAAGTTTGCGTAGGAAGGCCTGTCGAACCAATGTTGCAGCCTGACGTAATTGAAACACTTTACGAAAGTCCACTGCCGATTAGCAATGAAACATTCAATGACGTGCAAATCCTCAAAAAATGATGTGTCCCTCTGTGAGGCCACAAATGGCTACGTGGAGGTGGGCCATAAAGGCCGTTGTGTTTTTTGGCCAGCCCATGCTTGCGTAGCAGCTCCTATTCAGGAGCCTGACCCGGGGACGGGAACTCGGGCGTGGCTGGATTGTTGGTGCACTGAGACTGTGAGTCGACGTGTTGCCACTGACAGATCCCTGAAGGAGTTTAGAAGTGTATGCTTCTTAAGACAGCGGGGGTAAGTAGGTACTTCTACTGCTTATCCATAGATGTGATAGTGAGGGCCATCCGATCTCGGGTGAGAGATGCCGAGCAAAGGCCGCCCTGTATCCGCTACATCCTAGTTAGGGATACCGTTTTAGAAGTAGAGGACCTCGCAAGCGACCTCGGACCTGAGACCAGACGGGGGATCGGAGGAATCTGATTGGAATCTTACCGCGAGGCACCGAAAATTCCCAGTGCCTCGCGGTAAGGCGTTGGCTTCTTACGGGCTTAGGTAGAGCTCGGTAAGTAGATCCTATATGTCATCGTCGATCGGCGTATCGACTCAAGTCTCTGCGTTTCGCCTCGGGGTGATAGTACGAGCATATCGGTAAAACGCTCCGGGGTGGACGGGTTCGCCCGTAGAAGCTGACACTCCCAGTTGTACCTCAGACACGCTACAACCGACTAGTATAATATACGTAAAGCAAAGAATTTTATGAAGGTGTGACCCTCCACAGATGTGCACTCACCTCATTTCCAAACCTTGGGCGAGCCGATTTAGGGGACCATTTGAAACAAAGTAAATACTATGCAATTTATCTACCTAGTATCGGAAGGGAGACACCCAATTTGTGTCTTGCTTGACGGTAAGAAGTGAATACTTTCGCAGTATACCCAAAAAATATATCTGCTCAGTACTCGTTTACCATGAAAATGGATATATTGTCATTTTATTCCGTTCTTATAATTAATTGTAGCCATAGACACACCTACAGGTACAGCTTACGGAATTCGACTGCAGAAAACTAATAACATTATTTACCTCGGCTGCAATTTGACCGACAACTGCGATATGACGACAGATATAAAAGTGCAGAAAAGTATTATTTAAGACATAAATGATATGTCGCAGAACAACCTCAACCTACACCTTAAGATCAGATTAACCTCGTAACCTACTTGTTCCAACCATGAAGTTCTAAGGTGGGATTTTTCTTCTATTTGGCGGTTGTATGAAATCGGCTATATAAAATCTATTTTGTGAATGTATAACATTACGGTCAAGTCGCTTCGAAATTCCATATCAGCAAACGCATACACTTGACAGCCAAGAAATTTGAGGGTATATTCTCGAACTCAGATCAGCTGATTTGAGGACATCCCCATTTGCAGCGGTTGCAGACTCGTCTGTGTTCTTGAAAATTGTAAAACAAAACTTAAGGATTTATTTATAAGCACTTTTTTTCTATATAAATAAAATAAAAAGAAACTTTTAATACTCGTATGCTACGTACGAGAACCCTGGACATTAAAATTAATGGAATTGCATTTGAATTATGTCGATCGAATACAATAAAAAGGCATACATCAATCGTAAGTATGTTACATACACACACTTTATAATTAGAAAGTATAGTAAGAGAATAAACCAGCCCATTGTCAACTTTCTCAATTAAGAGTAATAAGACAACAAAGCGTAACTTAAAGACACGCTGTTAAGAAAACCTGAAGCCATCAAAATATGGGTCTATCAGAGGATAATATGTAACAGCTCTGTTGACAAAATCAAGAATAAAGATCTCTTGAAGCTTTTGGTCAAGAACATAGAAATATCGAGGACAATAAAAATCCACAAACTCGAATACATCGCTCGTGAAAGATAGAATATTATGCAACTATTAATTTATGATACAATAGCCTGAAGAATAGGTCAGTATTGAAGAAGAAAATCGTGCCTCTACCATATTCTTATTTAAATCAGTGGCCAATAAGGTTGTAATAACCAACATAATAGCCAACTTTCGGCAGCGAACATGGCACCAGAAGAAGAAGAAGAAAATGAGTTAATTAAAAGAAAATATACATCGAAGATGATAGCCTACAATTCGAAATCTGTGAGACCACCCTCTGACGAATTAGAATTGTAGCATTAATTCATCAATCCATACCTGATGAGTCAACGAACTAAAATTTTCTTTGGGAATTAACGTCTTTACCGGTCCCGCTTGCTCGATTGTTAGGTCTACCTCAAAATGGCTCTTCTCCGCCTCCGCCCACTTTTTTCCAGATGTGCAAGAGCGTCGCGTTGTATATTTATGAACTGGATGGGCTTGGCTCACTACTGTTGTGACTACTGAATTAACATTTCTTAGGTCCGATATAAGACTGTGGGCGGATTTTTTAAGTGCAGCTTTTGTCTCCTCGAGAGCATAAATATTAACACATTCGTTCACCAATATATTCCTTGTCGCTTACAGACTCGTCAAGCCATCTAGGGAAGTACTAACTGTTTTGGCTAACAGTATTTCAACCTTCTATTTTTCATCATGAATTATATTTGCCCAACAAACATATACATGTTTATGTTACGTATGGTTGGTTAATGTAAATAATCCGAGAGTATGAATAATGGCCGGCGAGTTTGACTAATAATCAACCACTATAGAAAGTGATACATCAAGTAGTTTTGTAAGTTTCTATCATACTTCCCGGCATAT
>JAOPUG010000105.1:1775518-1788598 GCA_027564375.1 Micropterix facetella
AAACAAAATATCAAAATAAAGGAAAGTGGATTATTACTCAAAAAGAATTTTCCCCTCTTTGGTGCATCACCAGACGGCATCTCAGAAGAATTTGTGGTGGAAATAAAATGTCCGTTCAGCAAAAAAAACATTAATAACTATATACGAGGTGGAGAAGTCATGAAAAAATATATGGCACAAATCCAACTTCAAATGTTATTTGCAGAGAAGGCCAAGGGTTTGTTTTGCATTGCTCATGAGGACTTCGAAATTTCTAACAATGTAGATATTTATATAGTGGATTATAATGAACAATTTTGCTACGAATTAATGAAAAGAAGTCTTTCATTTTGGAAAAAAAGTGTATTCAAGAAAGTTTTAATGCTGTAAAATAAACAACTAATCTGGTTTTGAGTAAAAATTTATTGTTTTATTAAAAGACTCTGCAAGTTGACTAATCCACAGGCTATGGATACAATATCATCAAAGAGAGGCAGCATTTTCACCTTTACACATGCATGCGGTGCAAGCATTTTATAATCTCGCAATCTTCCTATTGATCTTTCCACGTGGATTCGAACAGCAGCAATCCTTTTTGTATCTATAACGTCTGTTTTGTCACCGACAGTGCCGGATTTTACGCTCGGTGGTCTGACAAGCTTACATCCCTTGTTTTCTACTATGGAGGCGATATGCTTAAATCCCCTGTCTGCCAAAATGGTTGATCCTGTAGGTATCTTATCGATTATATTACAATCTTCAAACAAAGTAGCGTCATCCACTCTTCCGCCATAACCACTGGATATAAAGTTTATAAATCCGTTCGGTGTTATTGAGATAAGGAATTTCAACGTGTTACATCCCTTGTAATTAGACCAAGTTAACGACTGTTGTATAGCATTACTAGGCTGTTGAATTCGAATTTCAAAGCAATCAATAATGCTTTGGGTTTTGGAGAAACGAGTTCGGAATGCCATAGGCAAATTATCTTCTATATCCGATTGTTCGGGAAAATATATTAACTCTCTCATTAAATGTGCTAACGGCGATACAGTTTTTCTAATAATTTTAGCAATGGAACCCTTTTGAAGCCCAAAATCTATAGCTAATCGAGAATAGGGATCATTCAGTCTTATTTTTTTTAAAGCTATTAGGATATCTACCTGAGGTCGTTGAAGATTATTAACTAAAGCCTCTATTAAGAAGTAAGTGTCTCGGGAAAGCCCTAAATAGAGCTGCGTATGATTTTTAATTTTATTGAGCGTATTGTTAGCATAGTTTTCCGTTGAATCGTCACATGAGTCTCCACTGAAAGAGACCGAGAGGTTAGCAGGGTCTGAAGACTCTGTAATATCGTCACTAATATCGTTATCTTGGAGTACTTTTTTTTCTAAACATTTCATACTCTTCTGCCTGAATTTTGTTTGGCAGCCTTTATCTTTTTTTCTCTATTATATTTACTCCTATGCACTTATTTTTTGTTTTCATTTTAACACTGGCTGCGATATTGGCTTCCATATCCACATCGAAACAGTCCAGTGGCACATATATAGGATCATTATCTTTTATATCTTCATCACTCCAAACGCAGTCAATAAATTCAGTGGGTTGTTGGGCAACAGAGGCTGGAACTTCCATTGACAGAGCATTTTCATAATGCTCTGCTAGACGACGCTTCGCAACAGCAGACCGTTCTTGTGTATCTACTTTGGTACTTTGGCAAGCAAATTTATGAGGTAAAACGTGTTTTTTTAGAAGCAGTCTGCCACCAATAAATCGATATCGCATAAAATTCTCAGTGTCCTTCTCAACCTGAAAAATAAAATAAATATTTTCAAAACAACGCAAGTGAGCCAAAAACAAAAACTATTAGTTCTATTAAAATAAACTAAATAGAACGTCTACCCAAATCAAAGTTCAAAAGTAATTTTAAACGTAAAACCGTATGCACAATATATTATTTAATATATCTGGGCGGCACAGAGCATCATGAAAAAAACTTCCCAGATATGAGACACATCTAGATCAATTTTTCTCTCACGAAAACCCCTATACTGTACCTACATTTTAACGAAATCGTTAGATCATTTTTCGGCAAAGTGATTAAAAACAAACAAATACTTAACTATAAATATACGACAGTTTCTAATTTAATAATATAGGATTATACAAAACGCAGATAGACAAATAGCTGTATGTTATTATAATAGGTACTTAATATTGAAATCAAAAACATCGATAACATTGAAATAAAAAATATCGATAACATGATTCCGAGATGCGGGCGACTGATCTACGAAAGTATCGGAGTCGGCGGTCAATGCAGTCGCTAACAAATCAAACAAACAAGCTAACAAATATATTATATAGACATAGATACTTACATCGAAATGGTCTTCGCAACAATACCGTACTGATTTTTCTGATAACGATTCTTTTCTTTTCATAATTTTGCACCACTTAGCTCTAATTTTTTTCTGCTTTGGCACCGTAAAAAAATGTTTATCGGGCGTATATATAGTTGTGTTTCTACACTTTGGCACGATACAGTATTTATAATTTACTTTTGTATTGGTTTGCACAGTTTCCATGATGATTCAGTAACGATACTAGTCGCCCGCCCGTCTTGAGCTAACTGTGTCGCCTCGGCCGCGCCGGAGTCGACGAGACTTGTGACGTCACGGCACTGTCGAACGGCCACGCGCAGTTGAATTAAAAAACGGAAGGGGAAAAAATCATAACTTCGTCATTTATGAAGATAATTGAAAAAAAATAACACTGGGCTTTATTGCAGGCTTAGTGTGATTTAAAAAAAAAAGAAAAAAAAAGAAGGAAACTTCCTTATTGTGACAAAACATCCTGATGGTTGTATGCCATTAATGTCTACTTTTTTACTTGAGCCTGAAGCTCGGGCGTTTTCCCATCCACAGAAGCAAAGTCCTCGCGACTAAATAACAAATTAAAGTCCAGTTACTGTCATGAGCTCATATGCCAAAATATTTGAGGCCATCTTGTATGACCGCATTCAGTCCTTGATAGATACGTGACTTTCTGATTGTCAACGTGGCTTTCGGACGAAACGATTTGCATCTCCAATTTATAATTTTTGACGAATACACTGCGAATGCCTTGGACATGCAAATCGACATATAGTACGCCCTACATCATCTGAATCTACCGTGTTCGAAGTTTTTTCATGCGTAGGTACCCCGGGACTCAACTCTATCCATTATTTTGTTTCTTTTATTCATCATTACCATTGTACAATAAATTATCACTGCACATTACCATTGTACATTAAATTGTACATTACCATACCTAAATTATCAAACTTCTTATTGATTGCAGATGACGCAAAAATACATCGCGTATTACCTACATTTTGAAGCAGATGCGAACAAAATGCAATACGACATTGATTGGCTCCTCTAATTGGGATTCAAAGTCAATAAATTTTCTATTTTTACAGTTTCGAGAGCAAAGTACCCAATTATGCTCAACTATTACATGAACAGTACCTTAATTAACATATCTTCCTTGGTAAAGAACCTGGGCGTAACATTTGATTCGCCGTTGAATTTCCACGCCACTTATAGACAATGCATATAGTTAGGCTTGGTAATATGCACTTAAAGTCAATTTATTAATATCACTGTACCTAATGTTTATAATATATAATGCTCTTGTTTGAAGCATTTCGAATACAACTCGGTTATTTGGTGTAGTTAGTATTTGCTGTAGTAAATAAGGCTAAGTATATAGGTACTGATGATGGAGCGCATTCAAAGAAAATTTGTTAGATAAATTTATTATAAGTTGCTCGGTGTTTATGCATATTTATAACCATCCAGCTTTATTATAGAAGTGATGGGTTGCAATACTCCTGAATTACGTAGGCGTATCGCACACATCATCTTTACCTATAATTATTAAAGATAAGAAGCATTGCGTAACATTGTAATTAACAAGTAACCATTTGAATTAACATACCGGTGGCTAGGATATTCTGCCGCCGGAGATTGACATCTTTAGCGCTTCTCTTTGGCATTTAAAGAGGGAGTTGCCTCTTCGAATTAAAATACATAGAATAGTTTAGCAATAATTATTTTTAGTGCTTTAGTTGTTTTGTTTAGTTGTAATATATATAGAGTATTGGTATTGCTTCTTTAGTTGTAATATATGTAGAGTATTGGTATATGTGGAGTATTAGTATTGCTATTAAGCATAGACTGCCATGGTATAATACAGAAATTGTATCTCAACAAAAAGGGTTTCCGAAGGGTAACGCCTTGGCTTTATTAGCATGATTTTAATTATCGCCTATTAAACAATGTTCACTTTATGGAGGGTTGTTTTTCCACAAGTTCCCCATCCAAATATACCATATGTCATGATGGATTAGCATGATATGATAAGCGGAGGGTGGCCAGTCGTTCGATCACCCGCACTTAGTCCTTCGTTAAGGAACATTATAGCTTACCCCCTTAAGGGTCATCACTCCCAACTGACAGATCTGGCAATGAGTCTACCTGAGAGATAAGCTGTAGAGCACACATCTTTCATAGCTACCTCGTGTACGCCAATTTCCTTTCCAATCACATGTACACTCCGTGCACCGCTGACACCTCATCTGCCCCACGTTCCCTGCATGTGGGATCCTCCACTATCCTAAGAATTTTAAGTTATTTTTTTAGCCGGCAGTCCCAGCGTTTCCGTAAGTTGTTCCTGTAACATCTCAACCAGTATCTGGTTAATCTTTTTATTGGACTCGGTTGGTTAGGGCCTAACCAACCGAGTCCAATAAAAAGGAGTCCGAGTAGGCGATTTATTAGGTCCTTACTTATGGCTATTTTAAATCATTGAACACTGATATGTTGTATATATTGAACATATTTTATACATAAAAAAATGTATATTGAACACTGGCTATTTTGAACCACATAACCTTGGTTTGTGTTGGAATTCTAAATTACAGTAAATTTTAATTCACTATTGTTTTTCCATTTTCAAATTCATTTCTACTTTCATCGTTTGCTATCGCTGGCATATATTCGTGTATGCAATCATGGATAAGTTGAAATTGGCGATATTATTATATGCGTTGTTATTCATTACAGATTTTTGAGATTTTGCAAAACAATTAGCAAAAATGTTTACTGTCAACGACTGACGAATTGCAAAATTATAGAGAAACTCGTGATTAAACAACCGAGCCTGGTCGATCGTTCTTCACCAATGCTTTTACACGAAACGCACAACCACACAATTCACTTCACTGGCTCATTCTGTTTCCTATTTCGCTCTCTCTCATTGGTTATATCAAAGATTATATAACACTATATATAATCTTTGGTTATATCTTCTCTGTGGTCGCTCGTGTGGAATAAATGCGCCATTTTTTCATGGCCCATCGTTCAATACAGGGATATGTTAGAATTATTCCCTTATGAAGTTTCCTGTTACAATATTTCACTAGGAGACACTGACACAGATGAGACTATCGACACATTATAATCAACATTCCCTCCCCATTGGTAACGCATTTTAAGTCAAGATTGGGGCGGAATTAGTGTAACCTACGTGTTAACCCCACTCTCTCCGCCTACCTCGAGGGCTAGGTCGGCGGAGAGAGAAATGGGGGAGAAACTCGTTCGCATGGCTTTACACTGTATAGAATAGACGTACGGCATAAGATTCCCTTTCTTTCGACTCTGCACTCCCACCATACAGAGAAGGAATTTCGCGCAATCGCCTAAAACGCTTGATTTTCCTGACCAAAAAGCCAGGAAAATCACGTTTAAGAAGAAGAAGTTGATGGTAATTAGCATTGTGAGTCTTGGTTTCGTTGAAAATTGTCTTGCATTCTGTCCTATCCAGAGGATTGGTTATCGAATAATTCACTACAAGTACCTACATTCCGGTCTTTAATTACAGAATCAAAGAATCATAATTTAGGTCGTCCGGTTTTACGATGTATTTCGGGGTTTCCACGACGCGTTTGTAAAAATTATTTTATCCATTTCGAATATCTTTTACAGCTTTCTTTAAATATTTTTAATGTTTTAACGTACATTTTGGGGGGTCGTCCATATATTACGCCATTGGAAATTATGGGAGGGTCTTGCCGGGGAGCATGGTAATATGACGAGGGGAGAGAGGGGAGGTTAGCCAAAAATTACGTCATCACCTCAAAATGTTACATTATGTAATTATTGAGTAATAAAATCGCCGACATAGTAGCATCGTAATTCAACACACGACACCAGTGGCGATTATATCCACTAATGCTGAGGCAGTTTATATTTTCGTACGCAAAAGCACAATAATGTGGAGGTCGTCGGATACCTATATAAAATTTCTATTAAAGCAGTTTTTGCATAGGTATCTATTCATCTACAAAAGCAACTACCACTGCTGTCTACCATTTTGTTGATTCTTTCATAATGGTGCTAATTATTGTTAATTAAATTCGGTCAATTACTAAACTCCCATCATAACTATATACGGAATTAAACAATATTGAATGTAAACCGAAATGGGCAGGGGGAAAACCCAAGGGTTTTGTCAAACTTCGGTCCATATGATTATTTTTTCTTGTAATGTATATATATAATATATTACTTAAATTAAAAATAAATTTCTGACCTTTTGGCGCCATCTAGCAGCTGGCCGAATCGAATTAGCGACGGAGTATATTACAACGCGCAGAGGTCAGATGGTTCCTCGATCGGCCGATGGAGGGTACTGACGGTCGTCATTAAAATAAATATTAAAATAATAAAGCAGGTCGTACATACTTTAAAATCAACTGGTCTATGCGCATTGACCATAACTGATTGACCTGATTTTTATAAAACGGACGTAGTTTACTCGAGTTATCGTGCATATTAACATCCACGCATCCAGCCACTGCACGCCCAAAAAGACTTTTCTTTTCACATGTTGTAAAGTCCATCTAAACAAAAAAAAAGCCCCTGATTCCATTGTTTCCAAAACAATCCATACAAATTATTTCTTTTGTTATTTCTAGAGCCAGACATTATTTCTTTTTTGGTTTAGATGGACTCTAAGACATGTGATCTTGGACGTTTAAAATCATGGAAAGTCTTTTTGGACGTTTTAATTTCAAGTCCTAGAGTCCATCTACACCACAAAAAAAAGTTTCTGGCTATCTGCATGTGGAACGTCGAGGAAGGTCTTTTTAGACTTTTTTTTCACCACATTGTTTCGCAAGATTGTGAGACTTCGGCCCTGCCTATTAGGGCGGGTCGAAGTAACATTAGAAAGATTTTAAAAATTATTTCAAAAGTGTCATTAATCATTTTATTCAGGAACTGCTATTTCTGTAAATAACTAGAGAAATAATATGTTTAAAAGCATAAATCGTTGAGTTCTTTACGGTGCAGTCCGTGAGGTCGTAGTCTTCTTCTTTCAATATACCTAGTCAGTTCTTGAAGCAAATAGACTTTGAAACAAATCGTTTGATTCTTACTCAATCTTAAATTCAATAACTTAATTTTAAAACTAAAGCGATCGATTTGACGATTGATAATCACATATTTTATTTAGAAAAGGTTCCCTGAATATTGACTGAGCTACCAAGCAAAAGGTTTTTTTCTCAAATCTTACCTAAAGCTTAGAACATTAAACTATTCGTGGTAATTATCTATTACTTCGAAGTAAAGATGTTACATGGAGAAAAACCCAGTCGAACTAGGGATACTTAATCTGGATGCTGTATTGGCGCCCTTTATCATAAATCCACTAGGAGTTGTCATTCATTTCCTAGCTTTTAACCATATAGAAAAGGCAAAGGGACGTGTATTCCGTATGACTTCGGGATCTTTTTTTTTCCACGTGTAACCGAGGCCTGGTCATCTATGTAGGATCTGCTGGTTGAACCGAACCCGTTACAGTGGTTTACTCCATTAACATAGCAGTATGACCTGGCAAGAGTGTGTTGCCTTCAGATAGGTACATACTCGTACATATTATATTCATTTGAGGATTTGCCATTTGATGATAGAGGATTCGCTTTACTATTTTCTCGTAAGAAGGAGGAATCAGTGTTGCCTCGCGGGGATTTGAAAAGCCCGAGCACGCAATTCTCAATACGGAGCCGTACATAAAAACCCCAATTTGGGGAAAACGGCCGCGCTTCGCTGGCGACACTACCCCGCACAGTGGGTTGAGGGAATTTCGGAAAAGAATACAATTTATTGTGTTTTTCTGTATTTTTACTTTTTAAAATCCGGATTTCTTCGGAAACTCCGGATTTCTTGGTTAACTTGCTACTTCGTTCAATCGAGGGGATACAAGTGGAAACGCCAAAACAACACCCCGAATAACCAAAATAATAGGTATAAGTAATTACAAATGTTTCAATTATAAGTGTCACATGAATAATACTCCATATAAGGAGTAATTTTCCATTCTTAATAAGTCCATGGGCATAAATCTTTCAGAAATAGCAGAACACCGAAAACACCTTAACCACAAGCGTTAGAGTAAATCTAGGTACGAATTTCGATTTCAAGAGTATCAAAAACTCAAGAGTGTTTTTTAATAATCCTACATTTTTTAATTATACCTAGAAAAAAAATATATATTGGGAAAAGTACGGTTCGATCTGACACGTAAACAAAATATGTGTTGTTCCACTGACAGGTGAAAAACAAATACAAAATAGTTTTTAGAGAATTTGATATTTATTTAGTATTAAAAAGATTACAAAAGTTATATAATGAAAATAAACACACGTTTTTAGCTTATTTTAACTTTTCAATATATAATGAAACAGAAATAAGAACCATCTCCACACTATTATATAATTAAAAAACCCAAAGAAGTAAATAAAAAAAAGCAGCAAAGTGCCATTTAAGGTTTTAAATAATCTAAACGTATTCTTCGCAAAGCTCTTCTTCCAAATTATCACACAGAATATTATTATCATTGGATTCATCATTGTCATCCACTGTCTTTCATTTCTTTGGCGGTTACATTCCGTTTTAAATTCATAATATTATCTACCCCACAAAAATGATCATTGAAAATTAGGCCCCTTTTAGCCATATACGTGCGTTCGATGCTGTTGCCAAATCTATGGTATAAGCCCTCTCCAATAACGCTGGTCCCGGTTCGTATTTTGATTTTTTTTAATAGCCTATGCTTCTTGCACCTTACGCCATCAACTGCCTTTTACGTTTTTCAAATCTCTGTTATTTTTTACCGACAAGTTTTTTCCAACATATCCTGGCTATTGTTATTTGTTAATACATTTGTCATGTCTATTTGTTAATAAATTTCCAAGTATTGCTCAGGATTTAAAATTTCAGAAATGTGCTTGGCTTTATTTTCGAACGAGCCAAATACGTATCCTTACAGATTTTGCTATATATGTTCATGAATGTTTATGTGAATTCCATAAAAGCAAAAATAATTATGTATCGCACGCCAACATGCATTATCATGATATGAGGAATAAATCCCAATGTATTCAAATGTCGCATCTATTATAATACCTCAGAATTCCAGCGTACTACCCGTTATATACGCCTCAATTTCTATAATAAATTACCAGAAAATATAAAAAACTTTCTTTATATGGCTCGGGGATTCCTCCAATAGCCAGAAGCTTAAATCATGAATGATATGTTGGTCTTTATTTTATCCACTATATCCATCAGCAAAAATTCTAATGGTTGTGGTGGATTCCTCGAAGTGATTTCCTCAGATCCGCTTCCGGCCGTAAGTTTCATTCCAAGCATAACAAATGTTATTCTTGTGTGTATCTGTAATATAAACGCAGCCTTCCTTATATGCAATTTAGGAAGTGTCTGAACCTGCTGTAAATCAAAACAGTAGGTTTCAGGATTGTTTAGCGTTTCTTTCATCAATACCTATATGAAATGTTTTTGCTCTGAGCCTATACGCAGTCAGTTCGGCCGTGTGTGTTTTTGTGCTTCTAACTTCAGTTTTTTTTTATCTTTCATATTGATAAAACGGCCTACGTGTGTCCGCAATGCCAAATCCAATATTAAACTTTGTCTCAAACTCGTCATTTACGCTATCGTTGTAAAGTGTCAGCAGTTGTTTATGTTGAGGGTTTAAAGGAGGAAGGAGAAACATAGGAGAAACATGGAATAAAACCCTAGATTTGCTGATCTAATTTGTGATTTTATTTGTGGAAATATTTGTACAGCTGGGCAAAACGAGTAGTAATTAACTTTTTTTTTGTAATCTACCCATGATGTTTAAATTTTTGTACGTGAGTGGATCAACTATTCCTTGTACAAAATTAACAAAATATGTAATATTATTTTTTTAATTATTTTCTACACATTTTTCATGCAACCTATCATAAATACATTAAAATATCTGGCTGTAGGCAGAGCAACGAACTTCTATACAATGTACCTATTGATCTTTTAAGGCATTTAAAGTAAAATGTAGCCTATAATTTGTCCCTTGTAATTATTTGTTATTTGTAATTAGGTTTAAATTCACATATAGTAGGTATAAAGCATTATCAATAAAACATAGAGCTCAAAAGGGTGTACAATATGCGTATTTTCACAGTAATATCATAGTAATATTAGGAAATAAGTGAACCGATCTGTTGAAAGGTGAAATCACCATTTAAATTGCAATTATTAATAATTCAAATTAAAAACGCTCTTATTGAAAGCTCTAGATGCCTATAAAAATAATCACAAGCAATTAACAAAATGGCATAGTTATTAGAGCAAAGATCTTTGACCGGGGTGACGCGCGGCGAGAGTGAACTGGCAAAATCTGTAACTGGACGCCACGGAGCAGTTGCATGCTGGACGCTTTTGTTGAGACGCTTTTGTTGAGGGCGGCTGCATATTATCAGAATTTTTTGGTAGAAAATTTCTAACTCTCATCGGAAGGCATTCTGCGCATACCATTTGTTCTAGACACCATACACAATCAGAATTTTGCCGCAGCGTACGTCCGCTTCTGATGCCGCCGGATGCCATGCCAACCGGACGTCAGAAATTTTCTGATCGGAAAGTCGGAAGGCGCGCCCTCTATACATTTTGTACTAGACCCCGCACACCATCAGAAATTGGCTTCAGAATTGCGTCAGAATCGAACGAACGCGCCGTGTTGCGCACGCGTTTACTGGGTAGGTACCTACATACCAGAAAATGAGAACTAGTAAAATAATAATAGGAAAATAAATAGGAATATTTATAAATAGTAAAATTGGATGTCCTGCAATCTTTTGCAATTAAGAGGGTGAACCCCAGTATCGACGTTTCATTAGAAGTATTTCTTTTTTTGTTCACCGAGTAGAAGAATAACGTCAATGAAAGTAAGATTTATTGATTTATTTATTTGTTGATTTTAACTATTTTTCATATTATATGATTATAATAATAAATGTAAGGTCGTTTACTTGTTTCCTACATTTTACAATAAATAATTAGCACTTTTAATTGAATTTAATTATATCAATATTTATTAATTTACCTAATAGTGAAAAGAAGCGGCAGGAAAAGGGATGGAAGCATACAAAAATTAACACAAATAAATTAAGATACATATATAAATTGTAATACGTGCATACTTAAATGGTAAAGATGAATAAAAAAATAAATTAATATTATAGGTTATACCTAATATGGAATAAAATAAATAAGATATAATATAATAAAAGAATGTAGACTGGAATGAAATAAATTGTCAAAAAATTAAACTATATGTGCGTTTCTGATTGTATGAATTAATGCATATATGTTGAAATCGTATTATATACATTCATAAGACGATATATACAGGCATTTTGTACATAATTCGTGTTGACGCGAAAAAACTAACTTACATAGATATGTTTACCATTAAAGAAAATGAATTATTAAATGATTTTGTTGGCAAATTGCGCAAAGTTTCACAAACCCCAGCCCCAGGTCAGTTTTTCAATCTTTCAACCGATCTATCGACTAATGCTAGCGACACCTAAGCGATGACTTGTCGCAAATGATTTGGTCGTTAAGGAAACTTGAAGCCTTCGAAATGTGGGTCTATCGGAGAATACTACTTATGGGCAGTCAGGAAAGGGTTTGAGCAAGAATATAGAAATATAGAGGATAATAAAAATGAGAAGATGTCATAGACTAAGGGACCATTTCACTGGGACACTATAGTAGCACCACCAGTCGCGCAACTGTGTAGTTTTTGAGCTACCATCCAGAGCAGAGCAGAGACACCAGAGCAGATCCCAGAAGCGAATGGGGTCTTAACGAGGAAAGAAAGGGCAGCGTGTAGGGGAAGGGGCATCACTGGCAGCGCAACTGGTGTCCGAGTGAGATGCTATACAGCGCTATACCTATTAGTGATGGCGCCACCAGTATTATTCCATGCACGCGTCGATGCTGGTTGCGCCACTAAATTGGTTGCGCAACCAAGCAGACACCAGGTGAGGTACACTCCATAGAGCTGTATACATTTTGTTGGTAGTGCGACTGATTGCGCCACCATGATGTCCTGGTGAAATAGGGCCCTAAAAGTGCTACGAGGTCGTGCGGTAAGTGCTCGCTGCGGTAAAGGCAATTAATTGAGATGCCTTCTGGTTATGCATGCATTTGCATCATTCCTTCTTGTGTGTGCTCGTTCGCATTTCAGTAGGTACTCATACAGTAAGGTTCTATGCGCTGAATCAATATGAACGCTAATGCAGCGATAGCTAGCGACAGGGGTTTGTGTCTTCACTGCATCACTGCCCCGTCCTTTAAAAGTGAAGCGGTAGATGACACCATTACTTTTTTAAATGATTTTTTTCAGTCGTTTCTTTGTTCAGTTTTGATTTAAAATTTTAAACAACGGTGTTTTCATTTATTGAGATGAATTCTATCGACATTATTAAAAATGCACTGCTATCTTTGAAAAATAAAAATATATGTTAAACAAAAAGGTTCTCCCAGTTCTCCATTACTTAATAATAACATTGTCTAATGAGAAAAGTCAAATGGTAACTATGTTTACGATTTAATTCTATCGAGATGTCTATTTATATTGTTTTGTCATAAAATTTTCACAGCTTAGAAATAAACAAAAAAAATCTTTGTGATATTT
>JAOPUG010000105.1:1876590-1889506 GCA_027564375.1 Micropterix facetella
AACTAATCCCTCCAACTTAACCAACCCAACCCCCCTCATCCCCCTAACTACCCTCCCCCCTCATGCACTAGTTTTGCTACAGTTTGATAGAGAGAGTCAATAATAAAAAGCGGGGAAGGGTTTGTAAGCGGCGGTTGGGAAAAAGGCAGTGGGGGTTACGTTGGAGGGGGCCAGGGGGATGGGTACAGGCACATCTGACGATCAAGCAGCGACCAATCTGCGTGGAACTGCCACAAATAAAAGAAGAAACACCTCGCACTGATGACGGTAAAGTGTCCCATTACAGTGTTTGCCAGTTCACTGTCGCCGCGCGTAGCCCCGGTAAAAGAGCTTCGTTCCAAAAGGCAAAATAGTGTTTCAGGAGAAACATTGATTTATTTTGGTGAATTCAAAACCCTGGCACTCAAATTGGCTTTATGCCTGGACGGCGACCTGCGTAAAAGGTATCAAAGTAAAATAAATTCTAACCGAAACCCAGAACTATCGGCATTTTCTTCTTTGTTTGTTTGATTGACGACGATCGTGCGACTCGTTTTTTAAAACTCGGATTGGCCGGCCAGCAGATAAAACAAGTTCATTAATCTAGTTAAATTTAGCTGAATAATAGGTTGTGTTAAATTTTGTCTCTTAAAAATTAGCAATAATTATTCTACAGACTTTAATTGCATATAAATGACAATAAAATTAAGAAATTAAATTAAATACGACATGTCTAGTAGTTTATTTGTAGTATTTTTGGCCATACCAAAGTATAAAATAACTTTTCCTACCAAACCGGTGGTATTTTTCCATTTAAAACTTGGCCACACTGGCTGTCAAATACACTAATGACTGGTTTATTGATTTTCCCATTAAAATTTCTTTTGTGTTTCAACTGGGTGTTTGTATATAAAAATGTTATAGACCTTACTGTTTTAAATGTGATTGCTATACGAATTGTTAAGTTAAGAACTCCCAGGAGAGCCTTTTAAAAGGTTGAAACTGTTTTTTTTTTAATTTATTTATTGTGAATATTATAATGTAACCTTATGAGTGTGCCGAAATGGCAATCGACGTTCATAAAAATCGCAGATAAAATGAAGTAAAATGAAGAACATGTTACATAAAACAAATCCTCTTCCTGCACACTCTATGTATAGCTTAAAGGGGCCATTTCTGGGGGTACGAGGGTTCTGCCATTTTTGCTAAAAACTTCGTTTACATTTAAAATATACATTCTGAAATTCTGAAAAAATTGAGCAACTGATGAATATTGGTTTCACGATTATTATCAGTCATTAAGTCAAAAAACAATTATATTGACAGTAACGAAACATCAAAGTTTTGACTTCATAGAGTGAAATGGGAATTCAAAATTTAGCCAAAGCTGATAAGTTCAAATGTGAGTCATATAAAATACTGCACTGAAAGGGTGTACATAAAGTCTTTTTAATGATTTATCTAATATTTATGTTGCGTGTTTTTTTTTGGTTAAATTGAAATAGGACCATCATAATAATGTAGACACAAATTAAATAAAGTAAAACTAAATGGTCTCCATAAGATGTTGCACATGTCTATGTTAAATATTATTGCAAAAACTTTCTTTTAAAATATCATAGCAAGCCTTTGTCACATCTTTAAGATTTTTTTCTCCAGGCTTGTTAGATGTACTTTTTGTTGTTGTGATGGCAGAGTTGTCCACCCGCGCATAGTGCTTAACCCTAGTTGTTAAGACTATTGTAGCTTACCCCATGTACATCTTGACTCTCGACTTGCAGTTCCACAATCAGTCCACCCGATAGACCAGTTGCAGAGTCCACATCGGTCGGAAGCCGAGTTTCAAACATGTGCCGAGTTTCAAAACAATATTACTGGTCTAAAAATGGCGATTTTCTTTCGTCGAGGACAAGCAAGTGCACTATATCTTAGTTTTATATTATTGTCGAGCCACCCATTCGCCTCTCTAGCCAGGTTCAGGTACACTGGCTCCTGACATTGTTCACTGTCTATTATCACCTTATTAGAGAGGAAAGTTAAATCCTGAGAATAGAGGAAAGTAACACCCGAGAAAGTTAAATCAAAGTTTCAGTTTTCCGCGCAACATATTATATGTGAAATAATTAATTTACGCATCTAGTTTATTATTGATCGAGGCACTTTTTATGCTTAGGCACTGACCAGTGCAGAGAAGTATGTGGATACTTCCCGCTTTCATCTTGGATTTCAACCCGCTTTCTTTCCGAAGTTGATTTTGCCCCCTTCGATTTTATTGCATCTGACTATATCCATTACCCGGCGTATTGGAAGATCTGTTTCCGAGGCGAGCTCCAGCATTAGCTGACCGTTAAACTCTGCCTCGTTTTGAATTATACAATCCATGAATTATACAATCCATGATGATCAGATACCACCCCTGCTGCCATTTTTTAGTAGCTCTCGAGTCAATATTATCACAATGTTAAAGACTTATTAAATTTCATTATTATTGTTATTATTATCACTTATTCTGGATAGACAGCTTTGCTGATACGTCCAGATCAGATCTTGTAAAGCTAGTTATACACAATATTAGCAAGTTTTTAGGTATAAATCGAGTCTGTTTTTAAATTGATTGGCAGAACTTGCACTTATCACTTCAAATTGTAATTTATTCCACATGTCCACCGCTCTATTTTGCAGAACATTCTTAAGATGAATTGATTTAAATGTTGCACGGTTGAGTTTTTGCTGTGACCTGTATATATTTGTGTTGACGTTGAATTTGTGAATATTCTCTAACCCAGGTATATCGTAATAATTTGTGAGAATTTTATATGTCTCAATCAGGTACCCTCTTTGTCTTCTTAGTTTGAGAGTAGTCAGTCCAAATAATTCCAAGCGATCTTCGTAATTCCTATTCTTCAGGCCCACTGGCGTTTTGGTTGCCATTCGCTGCACCTTTTCCAGGAAATAAACATCTGCATAAGTAGGGGTTCCAGAGCTAATAGCCATACTCGAGAATAGGTCTGACATATGCCTTATAGATCTTTATAAACACCTCTATTGACAGATGTTGGCAAGCCTCCCTTATCAGGTGGAGAGTAGAGTTGGGTCTTTTAGCGATTGCAACTATGTGTTTTTTTTCTTGTGTGTTTTTCGTTCATTATTGTTCCCCGTTATCACAGAGGTGATGCCCCATTTTCAGTTTGCTATCTCCTCCAAACCCACATGGTAAGCTTTGTGGTGATTTAATCAATTATTAATCCACGCAGTATCTCCACAGATTTTGAATTCTGCAAGAGGCACTTTTAGCCAGGAATGGGTATATGAGGCTTTGTTGTCAGTTCGCTAGCAACTGGACGTTCAGAGAAGACAAACTGGCTGTTGTTAGTAGGGAGCTTTATCATTATTTGAAGCCATTCGTAGTTTGAAAAACGGATATCGTCACAATGGTCATTTGAAAAGTGCAATGGAGGCCGTCTTTAACTGCGTGTATATGCGAGAATTGTATTTTATTTTTAAAGTTTGAACAGCTCATCTGCTATTTGGAATTTCTATTGGCGCCGTTTCTAACAATAAATTGGGTTATCTGTATTTTAATATTTTTCTCTTAATATCTCTTAGTTAGCAATTACAATAGTTGCAGTAAATATTTTATTTTGAGTGCAGATTTATGAAATTTTGGACGGACATGATTCCTGCGGCTGGCTTCAATTTTGAAATCGATGACTACTCCCAGAAAGTGGATAATTGCGATGGCCCTATATTTACAGCTGTATGCACAATCCATGGAACGTCTAGCCAGCTTAAACTGGTTGTAGTTGGTAGAAGCAAAATGATTATGGATATATTCTGTCGTATAGATGAGCCTGGCTACGTCCAAACGCAGCTATTTTGTCAGGCGAGGTCGTATGAAATGGTCGAAATAGCCAAAGCTAAATGGTGGAAACTACCCTACAACACTTGGAAGTATCTCTCTACGGTCACAGTGGAGATTGCAAACAACAGTTACGTGCAAAGGAATGGAAAGCTGATGCTATCGCTTCTCGTTAATCGCTTAGAACAACGCGTTATGTTCGGTGTTCCCGATTCCCTGCTGCACTCGTACCGTCGTATGCTGTCCGCCAAACCGGCCAATGTCAAGGTGGTGAGCTCGGATAAGCGGACCTTTCGAGCACACAAACTGGTGCTGATGCATCACAGTACTGTCTTCACCGCTATGCTCGAATCGAAAAGTGTCAAAAAGTCTAAAAAGAGTGTCATCCGCTTAGAAGACATCGACGGAGAACTTCTCGAAGAGCTGCTCGTCTACTTCTATACGGATCGCTGCGCTAACCTGCTAGAAAAATCCGACATACTGCTGTACGTCTCTGACAAGTACAAGCTCCACAGCCTGAAACCCCTCTCCGAAAAAGCTGTATTTCACCAACTAAAACCAGAAAACGCCATTAGGTCTTTGATACTCTCCGACATGTGCCACGCTCACGATTTAAAGGAACGCATTCTAATCTATATCAAAGAAGGACCAACAAAAGAGATACTAAAATCGAAGGAATGGCATACGATCAACTCTTTTAAGCTTTTGAGAAATATAATTGAACATTTATTATTAATGATTTAAACTGTGGAAACTGACCGCATTATCTGCGAACGCAGTTTATACAATGTTAATACAATGTTAATACAATATATTTTGTAATATGTACAGATAAAATTTATCGAATGTTTTATATTTTTGTAAGCCGTATATACAAAGTATGGGATTTTGATCCCAAATCTGTAAATATTAGTGTATGAACGATATTGGTCATTTATGCACTTCTTGTAACTAAATCTGAGTATCTATACAAATATCATAGTTTTGTGCCAAAAGTTGTTTGATGTGGCAATGTAATTTAGAAGACGTTGAAATAAAACAATTATTGAAATGATCATATTATATTTTATTAGATTTCTTTCTGTCTCATTTGAAAACCCAAAATACGGAAAAATATTCAAAAAGTAGCAACATTTACATACTGTCAACCGTACAACCCACTTTTTCATTCAAATAAAAATATCAAGCTATAGTTTTTCTGAAAGCTTGGGATTGCAACACTGGTCATATGTCAAGAGAGTTTATTGATTTGTCTCTGTTGTCTATGAGAATTTTCCTTTGGCAACACTAATCAAATGTCAGGTTTATTGATCTGTTGGCCTTGACCTTGAAAGTTGTTTTTGTTTACTGTTTTTCTGAAGGCTTAAGTTGGCGACACTGGTCAAATGTCAAGTTTATTGATTTGTCTCTAGCTTAGCTGTCTTTCTTGCACTTGTAAGTTGTTTTTGTTTATAACAGGACATTTCGAATATCAGTAAAACATTAAAACAGTGAAACTTGGAGTGTAAGTTGGCGATGTCCAATCAGAGAGGTTTTTCCATATCCGGCAATATCTTGAGATGGGACGAAAATGATGATGATGATGATACTAACTCAATATATAACGATATTAACATGTAAATACTTTTAACTTTTTCATATCTGTGTTTTTTCCTTTATGTTACGGGTTTTTTGTTTGCTACATGCATTATAGCTTTTTAGGCTCTATATATATTTTAGCAGCACTTCCCTAACAAAATAATTCCATAAAAAAATAACATACTCGCATATAAAAAAAAATTCAGTGTACTCTAGTCAAAACTTTATTGCGAACACAATAGAGTACAACATGGTGGGCCTATTACGAAGTGGCAATATATTTCGACCATACCGCCAGGGTTTTTGTGACTAAAGGTTTATGTGGGCAAATTAATCAATAAAAAGAGTATAAAGCAGTGGACATAGTAAATGAATACATTTACATAATAGCCATAATAAATCAAAGGGAGGAATGGTTTTTTTTTAATTTGTTGTTTGGGGTTTTTCAGGGTTTAGTGAGCTTGTATCACTGCGACCATTACTGGTCTATTTTAATCGCCGCCTACCACGTTAGGCTTTTGGCGCTGGATTGTTTTTACCTCTTCAGCTTGGAGGTAGTAGCCACCCAGGTGAGTGTATTTTTTATGCATCAGCGGACTGCATCCGCACATATGGTGCATGAGAGTTTCCTTTACATCTTGGCAGAACCTGCGCACTAGTGTCCCGGAGCTTAAGGTTGAACATGTGTGTTCAGGCCACAATGCCTCATGAGCGCCCTCACCAGAATGCGTAGATTGTTCCTATTTAGCGCTAAAGTCTCATGGGCAGTCTTACGGCCGTAAGCTTTGATTAGCGCTTTAGAATGATTCAAACCTGGCATGTTATTCCAGCGGTTGAAGGAGTGTTCTGAATATAGTTTTTGAGCATTAGATTTGCCAGGCTATTTGATACGCCATAGCAAGATTCAGGACCGTGTAATGTTCCCTTTGCTCCCGCCTTAGCAAGTTCGTCGGCTTTTTCATTTCCTTCGATTCCTGCATGACCAGGAACCCATCTTAAAATTACCTTTTCTTTTCGCCCAGGCAGTTCAGCCGTGCCATGCAGTTTTGCAACAGCTTTGAACTGATAGTGTCCGAGGCTAGTGCCATAAGAGCTGCCTGTATCTGAGTGGATCTAGATTCAGTAGTTGGCATAGTTCTTTTGGAGGCTGCTATCCTCACTTTCAATAATGGTGTATACTTCCGCTTGGAAGATGGAGGCATATTTCCTCAAATTTATACTTTTTCAAAGTTTGGTCATTCTCTATATTATTATCTCAATATGGAACCATCGGTAAACTATTTAAGGCTACTGGCCTCCCAGTGCAGTTGGTTTTTTAGCCAGTTGTCTCTGGGTGGTAGTTCCACTGTAAAAGTTTTTCAACATTCAACAGTGGAAGCATGGTATCTGATACCATGTTGAGGGTTGGAATTTCACGGATTAAGTCTAGGAGAGATCTTAGGGCTTGTGAAATCCAGTTTACCTTCTCTCGGGCAGATAATCTGTACATGCTGGCTTTCGCCACCTGATCAACGTCAATATGCAGGGTGGTAAGTTCAGTCGTGCATCTAGAGCTGCCCCAGGAGTGGAGGACATTACCTTAGTTGTAATGAGGCATGCCATCCTTTGGATACTGTTTGGTTTGGTAATTACAGTTTTCTGGTTGGCTTTGTTACGCCAGACCGTAGCGGCATATATAATTATCAGCCTCACAATGGCTGTGTATTGGCAGTGGGAAATCTTGAGGTTAAGTCCAGTTTTTACCTGCCAATTTGCTGCATACACCCATCACTTTTACCCTTTTGTATGGTTTTACAGAATTGGGATATAAGGACAAGAAAAAGTGACTGGGGGGAGGAGGGAACGGGATATTCATATGTTTCATAAATGTCCTAGAGATATAAAAAACCCATTCAGGTATTTAAGTTGTATCAGGGGCAAAGGAATGGAGTTTCGAGCCGGGTCTGCACTGCAAACGACCTGGATAAGGAAGTTAATAAATGCTGGTTGTATATAGGGAGTAATCGATTTTTCTGAGAGCGTAATGAAGGCTATAGGACGAAAGCGGAGAGAAGAGATTATATAAATAAGGAGCATGTGAAGATCCCATCTTAGTAGTCTTCTTCTTCTTCTATGGCCTTGCCGCTATTCTCCTTTTGAGATTGCAATAGCCAGTTTCATATTGTATTTATCATTTATGAATTTTCCCCATGTAAACAATGCAATAGGTGGATGAGAACATGTAAAAAAATTATGAAGATAAAAATGCTGGGAAATCGAGGTTCTGCTGTATTGTTAAATGACAAAATAATATGTTGTGTTACTTCAAAATCCAACATCCTTTTGGGGGATGGAATCACACTAAAAAAACAAAAAAAATGGACATCCTATCTTTTACTTTGATTTTTTTGTAAATTATGTGATTTTTAATGTAACAGGAGAATATTATACATAAAAAACTGAGTTTAAAAGAAGAAAAACCATTTTCAGTTTATATACATTTATTCAGTAACCTTGCCCTTCCCGGTTTCTGTAAGCCGCCTTTTAAAGTGGGTCTTATTTTTGCCTATTTGGAAGGGCAATGAAAACCCCTGAAGTATTCTAGTATTCAATCTGGGCACTATTATATTATTGTCTATGGAAAGCTATTGTCTATAGAAAACTATGTCAATGGAAAGCTCTGGATATAGAATGTTGAGAGAAATTATTTTTATGATTAAGCTTAGTACATGATAGTGTGGCTTTTAAATATAGTTGCTTAGTAATCAAAACATTATACTCATTGAAAAGACCTTCAGAAGAATAATGATACGGCTTTAGCATTAAAATCTTTAAAATCGACTTTTGTGCAATATCTATGGGCTAAAGAATGGTTTTAGAACATCCGCCCCACCCTATCATCCCGTAGCTAAAGATACTCCCACGCAATGCATTATAAACGCTTTTTAATATTCTCGGGCGTAAAATATTTCTTACCTTTTGAAGCTATGTCGTAGTTTACGAACTGTAGATGCTAATATTATGTGTGTCTTCTTGCCATCTGAGTTATCTATGGTGATACCGAGATATTTTATCGATTCCACTCTTTCTAAAATTTGACGGCTGCAACCATCCTGTCTGTTAGATGTATAAATTAACGTTGTTCTCCAATGAGGGTTGACCTTCATCATTAATAATAAAAGTAATAATTTTTGTTTTTTATATATTTAGACTAAGCGGCGATTATCTAAGCATTCACTAACTATATTTATGCTCCTGTTGACCTTTTCAAAGGTCGTTTCCCAGTGTGCAGCTCCAAATTTAATTGCAGTATCAACGGCAAATGATATAGTTTTTCCTACTAGATCACTTAGACCCGAGTACTTACATGATTATATCGACATGATTACTGATAGTACTATGTATAGCCGTGATTTGCGTTTATTTGAGAGATAGCTTTTAAACCAATCTAGAGTGACCGCTACACAGCCAATCTCTCTTAGCCTTAGTAAGTTTTTCATGCGAAGGAGATTAATAAGTGTAAGATTTTTTTCTCTGTAACGAAGGCCTAAATCAAAAAAAGGCACAGATTATTTTGCACCGTTTGTCGTGTGGGATAATCTCCAGCATCTACAGATTCACCCCCTGAAAGGACTTTAGATTTTAAAATAACACCTGTGTAGTTCAGAGGACTTGGCTGCAGTAAAGATTTTCTTTTAAGCACAGATTGAATCAACTTCATGAAATTCTGGACAAAGACATGATTCCTGCGACAGGCTTCAATTTTCAAATTGAGAACTACTCCCAGAAAGTACAACACAGTGATGGCCCTATATTTACCACTGTAAGTACAGCCTATGGAACGACTAGTCAGCTTAAATTAGATTTGGTCGGAAAGAGCAAAACGCTTATGGAGATATTTTATCTCATAGACGAACCTGGCTTTTTACAAATGAAGCTCTTATGTAAGGAGAGGTCGTCCAAAATGACTCAATTGGCAGAGATCGAATGGTCGAGAATACCTGCTAAGGCCTGGCAGTATCTCAGCGCGGTTACCGTGGAGACCGTGAAGGAGAATTATATCCAAACGGGCGGGAAGCTGGTGCTCTCGCTGCAAATGAATCGGTTGGACACGAATGCGTCGCGCACCGTTCCGTACTCGCTGTCGGAGTCTTTCCGTCGGCTGATGAACTCGACCGAGGGGTCCGACGTGGAGATAGTGAGCTCGGATGGCCGCAGCTTCAAAGCACATAAACTGGTGCTCATGAGTCGGAGCGCCGTCTTTGCAGCTATGCTCAACTCGGGCATGAGAGAGGCTAAGTCGAGCGTAATCATTCTGGACGACATCAACGCTCATCTCCTCGAAGAGCTGCTCGCCTACCTCTACACGGACCGCTGCCCCGGCATGACGGACAAATCCCAGGAATTGCTGCACGTCGCCGACAAGTACCAACTTGACGGCCTCAAGTCGCTCTCCGAAGAAGCTGTATTTGGAAAAATAACACCTGAAAACGCCATCAAGATCCTGATGCTCTCCGATATGTACAACGCCCATGATTTAAAGAAGCGCGTCCTAACTTACATTAAGGAAGGACCAACCAAAGATATGCTAAAATCAAAGGAGTGGAAGGCGATTACATCTTGCGAACTTTTGAGAAATTTAATTGAGCAGTTATTACAAATTTAAGTAAATAATGAAGCATCAGCCGAAATAAGAAAAAGCTACTTATTTGAAGTTAAAAAAGCTAGACAGAAACAGAAACATCTTCGATAAACTTAAGGTCTTTGTGAATTGGATCTTTGTAATACTTCTATTAAAAATATATACTTCGATGTTATTTTCCTATATGTACATCTATATTATTGAAAAATAAAAAAAAATTGCGTTACATTTCTGATGTGTTCATTTAAATAGATAGATGCAGGGGGACCAATTCTTGAAATATTTAACATGCCACATTTGTTCCATAGTTCAGTCGGTTTTGACAAGTTTTGCATATCTCCGTTATTCTAGAATTTGGCTTGGCCACTTTTACACTAGAAATCTAGTGTTATCAAAAGCAGTGTAATTCAAATAATCACTTATTTTTGCATTCAGGTTTGTGTGAGATTGCCATTTTATCAAAGATTATAATTTCTTAGATATTATTATTGCAAATGATATACTGTTAAAAATATTATGTAGATTGTATACCTTATGGCTAGAAATAAAGTGGCAACATTACGGAAGTCTCCTGTACCTGCGGCTAGCCATGATTTGGTTTGGTATCAGATGTCAAAATAGATGGCACAATCAAATTCTTCTGTGAAGCTTGTGTGTTTGGAAAGCAGAAGTGGAAGTCGTTTTACTCAAAACGGAATAAAATTTCCTCGAAATAAAACAATCAAAAATTAAGATATATTTTTTTATTATATTTTACGCGACAAAGAAGAAACGTTATAAAAGATACAAAAGAAATCCTCCATCAAATATGGCACTAAAGAACCATTTTGAATACACGCTGTACAAATAGATTAAGACAATAAAGAACCATACAAAAATGTCTTTGGTGTTTATTTTTTTAATTAAGCACAACAAATATCTAACACTAAGTAAGATCTAAATGATTAATGCTATGATGTCGCTTATGAGGGCTTTATGCGTATACTGCTAAAAGTATTATCAATCCGGCAATAAATTACATTTGCTAAAACAAAAATTACTATGTGAATCAACATTTATACCGTATTCGTATTCGAAAAATTGACTTAGAAAATAAGTAAAAATATTCTAGGCTATTCATATTACAGGTTATTGTAATTGTTACGGACATTTAAAAAAAAAGTATTTCATCGATTTCAGAGGCAAAAGTATAAGGACTCTCTAAATGTTATGAATTTATGAAAAATCAGAGTTTACTACTTTTTCACTAAAATTAATCACAAAAAATCTTTCTGTACTTAGTATTTATTTATCAAATTAGATGTTCTGGCTCATTTTTATTAAAGTTTCTCCACCTTTTTTTAAATATACATTATACAACATTACTGCATGGTATTTTAGCGACATAAAACTTCAGTCTGTTGAACTTACCTGTCAATATTTTGATTACGCGGTGTTGAGTTTTGTTGTGTGTGTTGAGTCAAGAGCCAAGTTTCCTCGGGGAAAGGTTAAATGTGGGTTCTCTCGCAACTTGCATACAATGTTTATAGCCTCTAACAGTATACGTATAAAACCATCCCAAAATGTATACTATCAAAATACACTAAAGCTGAGGAAGATGGAAAAGGTAGAAAAAAACTAATCTACCTGACGACTCGTAGTAAAATGCTATAAATGTATAAAAATGTCATTTTTAAATCAGTCTATTCGATATCAGCAAGCATTATTTCGAGTATTACCTTAAGCATAAGGTGTGGGATATGACAGAAACGGAGTGAATATTGTTGTTTGTGGACGTGACTGCAAACTAGATTAATTTCGGCGAATTGGACATTACTAGGACAAACAAAATGTCCAATAATAATTGGAATAATGGAACATATTAAAGAGTAGAACGGAGTCTAGCAACAAAAATTGACGATTTGCTTTGCTGCTCTGCAAATTACCTTGGGCAGCGGGCAGTTTTAGTTTCAAAATCGCTTTGTGCTTCAAAAGAACGGTTTTACTTCCTGCTGATTATCAAAGAAGATAACGTTACCTCCTCCAAAGATAAGGGCTTCAAACTCTCTCTGTCCCTCTATTGATATTGAGAGAGACCAGACGCAGTGAGTTGTCCAAGAAACTCTCAGTGTCATTTTAATTAAGATAAGCAAGATTAACAACCGTTACATCATCAGTATAATCGGAGACCAACACTAATTTAAAATGGAAAGTTAGTTGATGCTTTAGAATCAAATGATATGTAAAACCGAGCCAATTTAATCTATTTTCATCACGTCTCATGCACAATTAGCCTTACACAGTATTGCAGGTCGACCTAGGTCCCATTATTCAAATTCGAATTATTGGAAGCAAAAAAATATTATGTATACTATCCGCAAATCAACCGAAACACATGAAAATTTAATAATAATAATTATTATTATTGTTTTATATCTAAATTTGGGAGGTGAATTAAAAATATAGCTCCCATAAATTAAAGGAGACCTAATTAGCTAAAATCTAAAATCTTGAGTAGTTATTTTGAAATTTAGCTGTAAACTGACTACTTTTCGGCAGCAAAAATGGTGCAATATACAAAATGATTTTTTTTATCGTTTTATGCCTAAACTAGTGGGTAAATAAAAATGTCAAACAACCGTGATAGTCTTCGATTTTATATAAAGAGGACTGAGTTAGCTAAAGTTTCCTGTTAATCCGTCTTTCTCAAATGCTAGTACTTCAAGGTCGTGGCCGCTTAGAAATTAACGTGCGCTTGCAAATTTGAAGGGCTTCTAATCTGTTTACCGCTGTAATTCCTGAGATTTTAACTACACAATTGATTAACATACGATTGTTTGATTTCTCCAAAAAATATTTGAAAAAGGACCAATTTCAGTATTTTTCATAAATACACCCTG
>JAOPUG010000105.1:1973314-1986563 GCA_027564375.1 Micropterix facetella
TATATTTTTTTGTATTTCATCATTTTCTCAGGAGAGAAAAATCACCTAAATTTTAGATTTGTGATATAACGCATTTAAATTAATAACTATTCAAAACTCTCGTTTCATCCCATACCCATCGAACACGAATCTGTTGATGTTTCTAATTGGACGTAAAATGAAATAACCCCTAACTTTCACACCGAAATTGTACGGAACCCCTTAATAATTATTGCCTATTTAATGGCTCTCTATGTCCCAAATGAGAAATTTCCAATTTAAAACAAATAGTTTACAAATGGTCTCTGAAATCGGAGATTAAAGGCCGACAGAATAAAACGTCGACTGCCCTTTTCACATCCTTTTATAGAAGTAAATGGGCAAAACTCTCAGACATGCTTTTCTTCATTTTATTAGAAGAGAAAGTCATCTGAATTTTAAATTTACGTGACCTAGCCAGGGTAGGATCTTTGACACCCTTTATGGGCTCAGAATCGGCCATTGGCATATCAGACTGTTTTATTCTGATCACAAAAAGTGGCAATAGAGAACAGGATATCTACTGGAGTGACCTGCCTGGGATGGGGCAATAAAAAACCTTCATAAAGCTATCCTCAAATAAATCAGAATTATTCGGTCTAATTCTGCATTCACGCCTGCTTATACGCGCACGTGTGCTTATACGCGTATGACTGCCTATACATGGCTGTGCTATCAATTCCTTAACCACTGCTGCTAACACTACGACTGCCGAACGGTGACAATTCACATACGTGTCATGATACCAATACCAGAAAAATAAAATACGCGTATGTCTGCTTTTTCGCGTATCATACTCGAAAAAACAGGCGTACGTGCCTTGAGAATTAACCACATTGTTGAAACTGGGCAAAACCCAAATAATAACAGTATCATGACTAATGACAGAACAAATTGCCCTCAACAAGCATCTCACAACAATCGGCAAGAGGACTGATTCCCTTTCCAGAATCTCTTTGCGAATCAGACTGTTCTTCGTATCTTGTGCGAGTGTCGCGCATTAGGAAACTCAAACTATTGGGAAGGCCTTATCCGAATCCTAACGAACTAATAACGGCGGTAAACTGTAACTCCAGGTTGCTACTCCACTTATATGAGGAAAGTGGACTACCGGGCGCGTATCGAGGAGGCCTTGAGTGTCCCACAGCCCGGACATCAGGGATGGTACAATCTCATCAGACACCGAGCCATCACGCAGTGGCTACACCGTAAGCCGACACCCCTAGGATATCAAAGAAGAAGAATACATCTCCGGTAACGAAAATGCTCGTCCTCATACGGCATATGAGAATTTCTTTAAATTTCTATGAGCTTAGTCCAAGTGTATCTTTACTGTGTAAACTCTCCTATGTAAAATCTCCTGCTGTGTAAACTCACGATCACATTCGCCGCATACGAACTCTTTCATTTCATGCAAGCAATCGAATTGAATTTTGTTATGGCGGCAGGGGAAGGCGGAAGGGAAAGGAGGTTGCCCTGGCGGGTAGGCTCAGCCACCATGATGTTATGTTGACAATTATACATGTTTTGTTACAACAATTATTGTACATTTAATTGTCAGGTAGGTAATTGTATTACTGGATACTAGTTTACTAATTAAAAATCGATTTCATTAAAAGCCTACGGTACGAATATTTGATGGGTAATACAATCAAGCGTTAACAAAAAGCCTTATGTTTTTATAAATGAATATGTTAGCGCAATCTAAGCAGAATATTTCAAAATATTTCAAAATTAAATAACTTTTCGTAGCACAGTAATATACGTAGGTACCTGAACATAGATGTCAGCACATGAATTATTCTGTTAGCGCCATCTAAGCAGAATAAATATTTCAAAATTAAATCAAATTTCGTAATATGGTACTATATGTACCTGATGATATATGGCAGCATATATTATTCTGTTAGCGCTATGTAAGGGGGGGGGGGGCATATAACACCTATGCCCTTGGTTTTGGACTTATAAAGAGTAAACTCCAGTCGCGCGTCGGAGCTGATACACACCACTTTTTTTCCTCGTAATATAGGTAAAAAAATACTAACATTCCGCATTTTCGTGCGTTAAACATTTCCCGAGTTATCGTGATCACACAGACAGGCACACATAAGTGATACAGCAAAGTATTATGTAGACTAACCTAAAAAAAGGTAATAACCTTCGCAATACTTATTCCGCACCGCTGCCCCGACTTGCCTCGACTTGCCCCCACTTGCCCCATCATCCCGCACATCCACTCTGATTTTTTAGAACTTACCCTACTAATTTTGCACGTGGCTCGCCCCGACATGCCCTGATCAGTGATCGTATGGCTAAAAATGGGATTTCAAAAACTTCCGTTTGCATTAGCTCCTATTTAAATCGCAGGTACGGAATCCTAACTCTAATCTATTAGCTCTTCCGATTGACGAATAGAACCCAGTATTGAACGAATTTTGTAAATCGGACGACTCGTTCTGAAGATATTGTGCGCACATACAGACAGCAAGAATTTTTTTGTGACCGACTGAGGTTATAGACTTCACAAATCTTCGTTTTGCTCAGACAATTATGCCTACTTAGTGGAGGACCAATATTATCATATTAAAACTGAACTTACATAGAATACAACACACCTAGAAGCTTAACATAACAAACCACCATAATCACTTTCCAGATCATTTCATTGCATTCATTGATCTCTCGAACTTCCGGGTGCTTCACATCCCATTAAAAATAAACCCTCAGATCAAGATAGCGATGTGATTCACTCACCGATTTACACCAAAGTGCATTTCATGGTATCCCCTCCCTCTTCCTCCTTTCAGCACCCTCTCCCCCGCGGATCAACGCATAGGCATTTCCTCTTTCCTGTCAGCTATATTTGCTCAGGACAGGATGATTGAAGGAGGCCATGACTCAGCTTCCCCATCCGAACCCGCTCTTAATAGCTATCTTATTGACAATGGTGGACAGTTAACATTCGCATTGGAGGGTATGTTACCCTTATTTGTGTTGTTGGAAGCTAGGATTTTGTGTACATGTTGATATTGGCATGTATTGAGAGGTTTATTGCGTGAGAATTTGCTAAACATATTGAGTACGTTGAGTTACTTTTACTAAGTTACTGAACTCAAACCTTTTTATATATTATTATATCATCATTGGTTGAAAACAGACTCGTAATAAAATAACCAATAATAACTTTACCTCTAAAATTATGGTGGACTGGGCGTAAATTCTATCGACTGCCAGATATTTGACTGTACTTTTCGATCCAAATCTTCATTTCGAAGAGAATAACAACAAGAGAGTTGGACAATGAAATTGTAAATTTTGGTCCAAAAAATAAAACGTCATTTTCACAGTTGAAATAAAGTAATTTCAATTTCAATGTGATTTTTTTTATTTCAGGAAACTTTGAAGAATAATTAATGATCGGTACGTAGAATTTCTTTCAGTTTGAAACTTGGCGATAACGGGACCGCAGCGAGGAGTGCTAATTGCTAGCAAGTGCTTACCACGCGCTAGACCCACACCTGACTGCGATATCAGCAACTCGGTCTACCCCTCTGCCCTAGCTTCTTTATCGATCTTCACTGCACGGTACTAACCATTTGTCAGCTAATTCACGCCATCTCTGAGTCACTCGTATCTCTCCGAGACTTGAATCCTGAATATAATTTTCCCGTTTTTGGGGACTTTAACCTCCTGCGGATGGTATGGTCATCAAGCATGAGTGATATCTATGTACTTAACCGCCGGCGGTATCATGTATTATATAGCACGCACCGGATTCGTCGACACTTGCACATTTACAGGTCTCGATTAATGCAACAGCGTCACAAACGCCAATGACCGTATTGTAATCTTGATACTAAGAAAGTTGGAAATCAAATCTCGCCACTTAAAGGAACCTCTTGTTACGGAAGATAATCACCATCCTACGTTTGATAATTCTATTCGTGAAATTATACTTCTGATTCATACATTTTTCGGTAAAACCAATTATGTGAAATTAATGCAGTCCTAGAAGAAGTTAACTGGTCCGAAATATTAACCAACGATGACATGGATAACGCATTAGACAACTTTTACAAGATTGTATACGATGTTATCCAGTGACTTGTTCCTTCTCACACTTCCGGGAACAGCAAATATCCGCCATGGTTCAGCCCTTCTATTATATATATATTATTGTACAGAAATCCAAATGCCATCACAAGAAGAAAAGACAGGGTAATACATTAGTCCGGGATAGATTTGTAATGCCTTGTAGTGCTATTCCAGACACGTTGAAAATTGCGAATAACTAATAACCTTTCAAAGATCCTGGTAACATTCACAAATCTACTCAGATCTTCAGGAATATCAATTTAGATAGTCAAGTATTTATCGATGAACATTAAATGTGAAAGTTTTTCGAAATATTTTAATTCCGTTTACGGTACAGAACTCTGAATACATTTTATAAGCAGGGTTGGTTGTAAGAGATTGTCGTATGATAATAAACCCACCCATTGTGAAATTTCACAATAAAGAGTAGAAACAAACAAACAAACTCCTTCAATTTGTTACCGGCAAGTTACCCAAGGACCGGAAACAGCTGCCGTTACTCCCATATATAAGAAAGGCGACAAGCGAGATCCCTCTAACCATCTGTCCATCAGCCTAACAACTGTCATTGCCAAAATTATGGAGTGGGTTATCGCCTGCAAATTGAGAGCATGTTTACTTTTTAAAAAAAATGTAAATGCTCGTTTGTTCAAAATCTTTAATCTCTGAAAGTTCTTCACCGATTGCTTTGAAATTTTGACATAACATTGCATTCAAATACGCACGTGTTTTTATATAGTTTTTATAGTCACGCCTGTGACAGTTAAAAACATGTTTTTACAGTGCTATCTTTTGAACGTAGAAGCAACGCACCTTATACTTAGTAAATATTTTACGGCAATGGGAGCGCCGGGAACGCCGTACTCCGATGGAAAAAACGGGATTCTTTCTAGACTATTTAACTAGACTAAAACCACAGCATTGATCTACAGTTATACAATCAATGGCCACAGCAACACGTGACAGGGTACAGCTAGTTGTAAATATAATGAACAATAAATCATAGGAGCGCAATGATCGTAGCTGCTCCGTAGCAGCACTGTTTTCAAATTAGTCTCGGATTTACTAAAATTCAATATATTTGAGGTACAATTTAAGAGATTGTTATTTGTCATTTAAAGTGCACTTTTTTAGCTAAATTTTGAATAATTTATAAGCATCATTATTAAATTATCAGCCGCTGGTATGAGAAATAGTAGGATTCAAAACAAAGTATAAACATAAACAAGAAACAATTTATTATAAACATATTTATTTGAGTTCTGATAAAATACAATGGTATTTAGGAAGCAATTCGAAATACAGCGCTCGGTGATAGAAATGACGATACATAAAAACACTAACCGTAAACCAAATATAGATAACACAACATTAACGAAAAACATTTTATATTCTTCTGTTCTCCAAATACCTAATTTGATGATAAATGAAACAAAGAGTATAGTATAATCTTTGGCTATCTATTCCTTAATTTCTAGGGAAAATAACTATTTATTATATTATTTAGTAAACGAGTCAAGATGGCTGATTTATCCATAGACTAACACGAATGAGTATGAACAGACAAAACAGTCCAAAATGCGAGTCATGGTACAAAATTTGGCACCAATTCTTTTTTTTTTTTTTTTGAACAATGCCACAATATTTTTTCTATAATAATATACAAAAAGTTCTTAATTTAAAACACATTTTACATGTAATAATAATAATAATATATTGTATCATGATATGATGCGCGATATTTGCAGTTATGTCAATAGACAAAACTTTAAACGCAGTGAACACGGAAATTGAACATTTGAACAGTAAATAAAGCATTTTAGCAGAGTAGACATTTTCAAAATCTGCGCCGTATTTTCAGACTATAAAATATCTTAACATTTTAACTCTAAATACTTCAACTCTTCTATAGGCAACTATGAAATTTTAATACACATACATCAAAACCATCAAAATTGATATAAACATTAAAAATAAAGAAGAAAAATAAAATTCGAACGTGAGATCTTAAGAGAGTAGACTCAAAAAGAGGCGACGGAATGGCGGCAAGATTTTAAAACTTAGGAATGAGTATTACGAGAAGTCGGGCATTTTCTACGCTGATTTCGACCATAGACAAAGGCCATATACAAGGAAGTATGTCATCAAATGACTTTTAAGAAAAAAATAGAGAGATGGTGGAGCTTTTGTATCGATTTAGTGAGGTGCGGGTTGAAACACATAATAGTGAGGTTGAAAGTGACGGTTGAAACACTTGGCCTGAAGGACGGCTCTATATTTTGCAGTACCTATATAATCTAGGATCTCACTATATATCTAGGATTTCTACCTTCACCTGTAGAATCTAGGATTTCTTCCTTCATCTGTAATCTTAAGAAACGCACCCATATAATCTAGCATTTCTATGTTCATCTGTAGAATTGCTATTTTAACGGATTATTACATATTTAATGGCAGATTTGCCTAGCAGATTGTGCTGCAAGTAGCCTTAATAGGGAGCCAGCACAAGAAATTCTCTCAAACATATGCCGAAGATCTCGAATGGAGACCGCACACCGGTAAACGCAATTTAAGACACTCTCCAGCCCGGTGGTCTGAGGATTTACAAAAGATAGTGGGAAGCGACTGGATAAGAAAGACGGAGGACCGGTCAGAGTGGCGAGCCCTGAGAGATGACTATATCCAGCCGTGGAGTGACACAGGATAATAAGTTAGTAATAACATTTCTTCGAACTTTGAAAACTTGCATCGTACCCTGTCAGATATTTACCATTGTATCGACAGATTTTTTAGCATCTCCAGGTAGTTTTTAGTGATACTTATCATTCATTTGGGACAGATAATGTTGTTGAATTGCAATAAAAATGGCATTAACATTTTCCATGAAACCATATGGTATGCAAAAAAAGAAGGTAGTTTATTTTATAACACAGGATACCCAGATATCTGCGATTTTTACGAGCGTACTGGTGGCAGTGGCTCACTCTTCAGTACAATAATGCAGTGCAGCAATAGCATTTCATAGAAATAACAGATGAGCTTAGAAACAATGTATCATTTCATATAGTTTTTTTTATTCTATATACATCAACTCTGAGAGCTGAGAATTCCCTTGCCTGTGGTCGAAATCAAGCTGTTTTCAAAAAGTTAGGAAACTATTGAGTCGCTAAAATATTTATATGAATGTCAAATATTAATAATAGTAGATATACAGAATAAAGACAGAACTCAAGTTATATACAAATATTATAGGCGCCTTAAACTCTCTCGCAAAAGATAATGCATGCGCTTTCGAAATTTGCTATGCGACTCATTCCAGCTAAAATCACAGCTTGTAAAATCAAGAGTATAATTATTATAAATAATAATAACAATAATATCATTGAAAATTATATCTTTCCATAAGACTACGACATTTAATGTATGATTACTGAAGGCAAGCCTGTATTTTCTCGATCCACTCCTGGGCGAAGTTGGCGTCGGTGGCGCAGAAGTTGTACATGCGTCGACTCGTTCTCAACTGCAGAAATGAAAAATGTATGCGTTCAAATTGGCCAATTTCAGTGTTTGACATTCAACATTTGGATAAATGATAGACTTACATCGAAGAATGATTTGTCGTCCGTTTTCTTTGGCGGTCCTGGTACGGGAGGTGCTGGAGTCACAGCCACAACCTCAGCCAAATCTTAACAAAAGAAGAAACGATATATCAAATGGAAATCTCTTCATTGTTCATAATTAAATTTAGAGTAGGCCATAAAATAAACTCTGTAATTCGAGGTAATTAGGCCATACTGAAAGTTTCTGGATTCTGATGAAGTAAAACACATAATGTTTATATTGTATTTACTGTTTTTCAAAGTATTCTCTTTGACAATTTATACTCTCTTTCACTCTTCGAAACCATTGGGAAAAATCAGTTGGCCCAGTCTTCTTTAGAGGTCTCCTCAATGGCTTCTCGGAAAGCTATCACCGTCGCTTCTGTGGTCCTGAACCGTATACCTAGAAGTTTATCATCAATTTTTGGAAAGAAAAAGAAACCGCAGGGTGCAAGTTCCGAACTGTATGAGAGATGCGTCATCAGTTCCACAATTGAGGTCTTCAAAAACGCCATTGTCATCTTATTGGAGTGCATTTTCGTGATGGAGCACTACTTCCCTACGAGGACACTTTTCACATTTTTTTTCTAAAACACTGAGCAATCAAATGCACCAATCTGCAGTGACTGTTCTTTGGTTTTCGAGTGAAACTGTCGTGTATTGTACCATCTTGCTAAAAAAAAAAATTCATTTTACCAGTGTTTCGACATTTCTTGACTCGTCGGCAAATCCTCCAAAGGCTTACTCACTCCGCCGATTGAATTTTTCTTTCAGGTTCGTAAGAATAAACTCAGCTTTTGTCTCCTGTTACGATATCATATACTGCTAATAAATGCACTCCGTTGTATTTTTCCGCTATATGCAAAAACGCAATTATACAGGAGGAGTGTTTAAAGGAAAAATGTATGGAAATTGTAAGACAGGGTGGGATTAATGGAGTCCCACATTTCTAAGAATCACTGATGAGGCACTTGATCCGGTAGAGTGACGCTGTCAATCCCATTGTGATGAGAATGATAAGATTTCAGTAGTCAACATGCCGTGGTCGGGTAACAACGGGGCTTCATCGTGGAGGCTTATTTCAAACATGAGTCTGTGACTGCGTCATTTTGCACACACTTCGTACGCACACCGGTTTGCCTACACTCTCTTGATTTGAGCCCTGTGACTTTTTATTATGGGTTACCTACCTTAAGGCAGAAGTTTTTAAACATGATCCTTGAACCTACAAGAACTCAAAGTGGCAATTCATGAGAAAATCGCTGGGGTTCCTCCAGATATACTTTAAGAGAGGGAAAGAAAACTTAAAGGGGCACTCTATAAGTGCATCGCAGGTCGGGCAAACATTTGGATGAAATAATTTTTAAAACCTTACCAAATAAAACCATACTATATGTACGGTGAATAAAAAAAATCTTAACTTGTACCACTTTGTTTAGAATTCATCTCGGAAATGTGGCACTCTATTATGCCCCACCCCACCCTGTATAACTTACTTTTATTTATTAAACTTGGTGTGGTTAGTTGTATTAAAAGATAACACTGTATTAATTACTTTGTTTTTGTATTTTTATATTCCAAGTTTATTATAAGCCCACACTGTATACATTACAATTATTTACTAAACTTGGTATGGTTAGTTATATTAAAATATAAGACCGTATTAGTGACTTTGTTTTTGTATTTTTATATTATTTTCCAAGTAATTGTACTTAGCGTCATATACGCATAATTCAGTATGCATTATCTTTCACATAGTGTATTTCGATGTTGGTATGTACCATTGACATTTACTCAAATCACATATCCATTATTACTTACCAGTACATCATTTTATTTCAAAATTGTAAAGCCTACTGAATAATGTAAATACCTATATTATGGATTTTTCAGAAGAAAAGTAATATTTGCCTATTTATGAAATAAGGCAAACTGGCAGTTGTCAGGATTCTGTCATTCTATAGGGATGGCGTCTGTCATTCTACATTGTTAACATAGTGGTGTGTATTACATGCAATTAAAGAAGTGTCTACTTTGCAGTTTATGCATCAGAAAAATCTCCTAATTTTCAGAAATTAATTTTAATTTTTGGCACAATGTTGAGAGACGATATTCTAGACCAGCGTTTCCAATATGGTGGATCGCAACCTGACACCGGGCCACGAAAATAAAATACCGCATTGCAACATGTCTGCTTGTTGTTTAACCCAATTATAAAATGATCAAGTGGCGTGGCACATCGTTCGGGTGGTTAGGGATGCAATGTTTTCGTCAGCGCAAACCCGCTGTACTGACGAGTGCTCTTTATGGGTCAGTAGACAAGCCTTGTCTAAAGCCCGTGACGTCTACCGCTGGGCAATTGCCCTTTAGCGGTGTTTCATGTGCGCCGGGTGCATTGACCCGGCTTTCTAGGTGTGGAGTCCCGCGGTAGGTATCCGGTAAGACGAGCGATGAATCATCCCAAGGTTTATATTTTACTCGCCCTACGCCCCGCCCTCACCGTTCCTCTCCATCATCCGCTCACTCAGTTTGACCTAAGCGGTCAGTAAAAGAATGTATGTATTTCTGTGGTGATTAGTATTACCTACGACAGAACAGGCCATAGGTCACGAAGGGGAAGCATAAAAATAACCGGGCAAGGACAAAAATAGTTTGGGAAACGCTGTTCTAGACAATTGTTACAAAAAGGCAAAATACTTAAAATGCGAGATAATGGAGTGTACGCAAGGAAAGTCAATAGGTAAGACCTACGATTTCTAGCGCTTCCGCCTCTGGATTAAATGAGAAAACTAGCATAATGTATGTCATTACTGAAGGCAGCATATGTTTATCTTGGAGTTTACAGACTTCGTCATCCGTGAATTTTATATTTCCCAAAGTGTGGTGAATTTAGTAAAATTTAAAAAAAAATTGTATTACCAATAAATCCTTTGCAGGCTCCGTGCCTTGAGTCCTCAACTGCATCATAATATCGAAGTTGGTGTTTGATGGAATCCAGAACAAACCACCTGTAAAAGGGTAAACATGTAAATTCGATGATTATGTTAAATGGATCGGAGTATGGGCTTTCGAGTCCAGGCTTTTCATCTGCAAAAGACCTTTGCAGATCTTTTGTGGCTCCTTATTTGCTTATAGTTCATTACGCAGTCCTGTGCTTTCTACAAATTCTAGTATCGACGATGATGATGATGATAAGAATAGAGAGGGTAGTCATCTGACTCACTCACGCTTAGTCCTTCGTTAGGGACCATGTAACTAAAATCACTTTTCTGTGCATGTCGCACATTATTTGTATGGGATTTCATGAGTATTCCTTTGAGTTTCCATCCTAGTAATATTTTCCTACAAAAAAATATACATAACCTAATATTTTACAAGAATCTGGCTTTATTTCATGGAAAATAAAGTAAATATGAATTAGTAAAACTTTTAGTATTTTTTGTCATAAAAACTGCAAACATGGACTAAAAAACAGCTTTTAAATTGATAGTGGCGAACGATACACGCCCGATACACGCCCATCAAGCAACAATTGGAAGTTCAAGCAACTGCATAAATAAAATGAAAGAGAATTTCGTTTATTTAGCGTAGTAATAATGGTGGCTGCCTTTATTATCAATATTTACAGACCTAATAAAATCAGTCCTTAGTAAAATAATTCCTTTTTTTTGACATTTTAGAACATTAAGTATCAAAACTTTATCGAAAATAAGCCACGCTCAGTGATATTTTTTTCGCGAACTCTAATGTGAATAAACCACCGGCTAGGAGGTAAAACTTAAAGAGTACAAACAAGATGTCATGAACGGAAAGGTACCTTTGCTTCCAGCCTTTCAGAAGAGCGCCTCTCTTAAAGAGATGCCCTTCGAAGGTCCTGTTCTCGGCGACATTTGAGCTGAACTGGTCGTAGTATTGCTGAGAAGACGTCTGTAGCGTTCCTCCACCTGCCGAAAAGATATATAGTTTTTAATGAGACAACCTAAGAACTTAAACTACCTAGCTTACTAGCAATCAGTCCACCTTGCAGTTAAAGAGACAAGTTGCAGATCCGGCCAGTGTTGGACGGCCGGAAATGACACACATTGAACATAGGATGATTTTAAATTTAGAACCTTTTTTTTAAATCTATTCATCAATGATTTGAGTAAAGTTGTTACATTGGCTCATTGTGTAATGTTTGCTGATGTAAAATTATTTCTATCCACTGAAAGTACGGCGACCTGTGAGCTCTTTCAGTGTGATGTTACAGTCTATGCATGGTGTCACGTTCTGAACTAGCATATTAATATTAATAAATGTTCAGTGATGATGTAAACCTGATCTTCTACACACCTTATGTACAATCACCTCAATCACTGAGTATGTGTTAACTAGAGCAGCGGTTTCCAAACTTTTTAAGATATGGTATTCTTAGTCGCTTACGTTTTGCGAAACCATTTGCTTAGGGTAAATGGGGAGGATGTGAGGGTCTCCCCCTTGAAGCTTGGCAAGCGATTTTTAACAAATATTTAAGAATTATTGAAGGAATTTTACTTAAACAGAGCGTCAATATATAAATTTGAATCAAGTTCAAATTTGTAAAGAATTAAGTGGAAAATAATAGTCTGAATGAATATCTTAAATGTTTAAAAAACTTTCTTAGAAAAAGTATTTTGTTGTTTTGGGTGCAAAATCTTTTAAAATCATATAAGATTGAAGCACAGCATAAATTTTTTGAAAAACACAGTTTAATACTCTGATAACGTTAATTAAACGATTATTGAATTAGCATATTTTAATAGCCTTAGAACTTTTAATGTTTTAATGTTAACTTTCTATTTTTATCGTATTAATTAGTTAATTGTCAACGAAGTTAACAGATTAACGATTAACAAACTTAACAATTTGATTAACTGCACTCAGTAACGATTGGAAAAACCGGTTATTTATAAAATCTAGTTTTGCGTAGGATCCAATAAAATGTAGGTATGAATTGATTAAAATTGATTTATGCTGATAAAAATCTAGTAAGAAAAAAGTTATTTAAGAAATAAAGAATAAAAAAAAGGAGAAATAAAGAAAAAATAAGCACAAAAAACCGCGATATATAACCGTAAATCGCTTTGCGATGAGCGATATATAAATACGGTAATAATTGTATATTGCGGGTTCGAAGTTCGAGTCCTATATTGCTATTTTTTAAAATTTATAAAGGTCGTATTTGGTTATATCGTTACTATTCGTTACGATATTATTATTTCTCTTCGGATAAATGGATAAGCCGAAGTTCGAAGTCCGAAAAGGTTCAAATAGGTTCCCCTCCGAACCGGTTTTAGAAGCGGTTTGTTTCGATCGCTAGTGCCCGGCGCAGACCCGTAGTGCAAACGGCGTCGGAATTAAAGCCAGTTTGAACGGGCATAGAGATTAGCGGCAGCGCGGCGCCGCATTCTAACCTCGTCCCAATGCCGCGTCCGGCGAGGAGCTCGGCCGCGAGGGCCCCCATGCGTGCGATAGTGGGTATAATTCCACGGCAGTCATGCCGTGAATACTTCCAAAAA
>JAOPUG010000105.1:2162129-2172299 GCA_027564375.1 Micropterix facetella
CCAGAAATGTAACAATAGTATTATGATGGGCCCGACCTTGGTCGGTGAATTCCATGGCAGCTCCGTTTGTACTTACTTACCAAAAAGCAATGCTGGTACAAACTCGCTGACTCACTCTTATAAATAAGATTAAACAAATTTACCGCATGTGGTTTGTAGCACCCGACGTTTCGAAGTTCTGAGGCCTGTATAGGATGTAATACTACTGCAAACTCCAGGTGTGTTAAACTCCAGGTGTGTTAAACTCTAGGTGTGTTAAAATCGGATTCAGCTGTGCTTACATTGGACCAAAGAAACGTCCCATAGCCACTTGACTGATGGAACACATCAAAGCTGTTAAAAACATTCAACGAAAAAAATCGGCTATCTGAGAACCCATATAGGATAACAGAGCTGGGTGCATTTTAAAATGTCATTGTGCTATCCGATGGACAATTTTACTTTCCCTTATGATCAGTGAAATAAGAAAAACCCCAAACTTCAATAGAAACGACAGTTTTAAATTCTACTATATGAGACCCTCTTCTTAAAATATTCTCGATGCCCATCACCGAGCACAACGACGTAACACACGATACAGTGAGCATTGTATGCACTGTGGATTTTCAAAATTCACTCGCGCTGAACCCGCCCCACCACCCCTACCACCGTTAAAATCTGCATAATAAAAGCATCAATTTGCCGCCTATCCGCAGAACAACGGATGACGATTGACAGCACTTCAGTCTACCCTGGACAACGGTAGTTACAACATCGCCGAAACGTCTGATGATACAAACTTCACGCAGTAAATTCGTTTTATCTTACGTATATAATGTGTGTTTAATATCCGGAGAATATTGAATAATAAATAACACTGCAAACATTTTCTGTATTTATATAAAGAATTAGCTGAAATAAGCCCGGATGTAAGCCAAAACGATCCACATGCGTGTATCGGGATAGTGGCTAAAATCGCCAGACAGATGCATCTACCGTGTTATAAAAAAACTACCCTCTTTCCTGCACATTCTTCAGATTAACATGTTAAATCTCTACCTCTACGGTGTAGAGTAGTTTTAGTTTTCAGAAAAGATCACGAGCAGCCCTATTATCCTTGAGATATGGTATCGAACCAAAATTTGTTTTTAATATCACTTTCCATAATGTTTAGTGCCTACTTTATCTTATCTTACAAGTGCCATAATTTTAACCACATGATGTTGCATTGTGAGGAGATGCAAAGATAGGCATAATCATGTCTGTCAATGTGTGAATGACGTTAACGCTGTTAGTTTACTCCTGATAACTTCTCTAGGTACCTCTTAAAATGGGATTAATGACAGACGCAAATATTACCAAAACAAATGTTAAATTAGTAATTTGTGTGTTGTCATAGTTGTAAGACAAATAGAGCGCAATGAATTTTTTGATGATGAAAGAGTGTCCACGAGTATTTTAAGCTTTTAAGGAAAAATAAAATATCTATGTTTGAATTCATATTTTATTCTCCATTTTGTGGTCATAATACCTTATCTAGCGAGACATACTCTAGCTGGCTGTGAGTCGACTTGAGATCAGTGTTGTACACCATGACAAAGTTCTTGTCGTTATTTGCTTAGTAATTAACCTCTTAGTCGTTCGTGCCAACAAGGGTTTAACAGTACCTTTCAAACCCCCAATACAGTTATGGCTTGAAAGGCAAAAAATATCAACACAAATCCTTTCTCAATTATTGAGAAAGCTTCAGATTGGATTCTGGAGATACTCTGTGCACGGCGAGACATATCCTAGCTAGCTCTGAGTCGACCTTAGATCAAAGTCGTATACCTACCGCCATGACAAAGTTCTTGCCGTTATTCATTTAGTAATTAATCTCTCTCAGTCGTAATTAATCTCTCAGTTAGTAATTAATCTCTCGTAATTAATCTCTCAGTTAGTAATTAATCTCTCATTTAGTAATAAGTTACTCAGTCGCTCGTGTTAACAAGGATTCACAGCACAGTATGGCTTGAAAGGCAAAAAACCACACCAAATATTTTCTCAATAATAGAGAAAGCTTCAGATAGGATTCTGGAGGACGTTTCAGCTTCTTAGCAGTATCATTTTCCTGAAAGAGTCAGATGCACCATTCATCGAGATATAACGTTTACTCCTTGTCTTGGAAGGTGATCCTTAATAAAAATGACCTTAAGAACAAAACCTTTCTCAAAAATCGAGAAATCTTCAGATTGGATTCTGAAGGTCGATTTGATCTCTAAACAGTATCATTTCCCTGAAAGTCTCGGATGCACAGCCCTCCGTCAAGATATAACTCTTTACCCTATCTTGGAAAATGCTCTTATTGTATAATTAACTGTTCCCAAAATACCACGAGTACAAATTAAACAAATACCATTGTTAACGCCAGATTAGTATTTTATTTTAATTATTCTACTGCAACCTTGTTAATGTTTTTTTTTACCTACTTGTCCTATCCCCGCATGCACCTTTATATCATGAAAAAAAGGGGTACCTACGGCAGTTATGTTTTGGATCGCTTTGGTGAATGACGTTACTGAATTTACACGCTGTAAATCGAACCAAGTGAACACGCTGTAAATCGAACCAAGTGGGATATTTATGACGTGTGTGTATTATTTGAACAATAACGTAAGACGAAGATCTGTGACCAGGCCTGGGGAAGAGCAGCTGAGTCGCCCACGCATAAACTCCAAGTAAGTGCGTATTCCTTGTTTTTCTTCCCTTAACATATAGACAAGGGTTGCAGTTATCCCTATAAATACAGTCCACTATTTAAATAATAGGTATAGTATAAAATTATCTCCCGCCTCTTTTTTACTTTAAACAAAATACCGCGCCGCACCAACCAAGATCTCACAATTGCTTTATGCGGTGGAAGTTGGCGCTCGTGGGATCCCAGCCAAATCTCTATTTCACCTATTTAAGGATCTTGATCTCTTCAAGAAAATAATTTACACTTTAAAATAACTAAATCTGCGATTTCCACATTTCAAATTATATGGCTTCAAAGGGGAAGTGAATAGGTGGTAAGGTGTGAGCTCACATGTGGCAAGACAGCTGTCCTAAACCTTAGCCAGTCGTTAGTCCGGAGTCCATCATACACCCCCCAGAAGTGTAACAACAGTATTATGATGGGCCGACTCTGGTTAGCCCATCGTAACATAACTGAAACAGATTTGGCTGGGAAGCCACGGGCATCAACTTTCACCGCATGAAGGTGAACAGTGAAGCAGTTCCGGGTGAAGACATTTGTGAGATCATGGTATTTATTTAATTTGTACTCGTGGTCTTCTGGCATATTTGATTCCCATGGAACAATTCATTTCATAATAAGGGCCATCTTCTGAGATGGGAGGAAAAAGTTATATCTGGATGGAAGGCTGACCATCCGAGTCTTTCAGGGAAATGATACTGTTTGGAGACCAAATCGAACTCTAGAATCCAATCTGAAGCTTTCTCGATTATTGAGAAAGTTTTGTAGTAGGATGTTTTTGGCCCTTAGGGCCATCCCGCACAAACTGTATTGGTAGTTTGGAGGGTAATGTCAGACAGACTCTCATTAGCACGAGCCACTGATAGGCAAATAACAGCAAGGACTTTGTCATGGTGGTAAGTATACCGTCCTTGATTTAAGGCCGCTTTGCAGCCAGCTAAAATATGTATATCTATTCAAGGGGTATCGTTACAAATGGGACATTAACTATCCTCTATATAGCTCCTACGAACAAGGTTACTGGGGTCTGGAAGTGTATGCTTAAAGGCGTCTGTGTATGCACTTTTTAAGCAAGACCTACCTCTGCAGCATCGGAACGGAGGAGTTGGAACCCAGAGTCCAATGACAGTCTCTGCTTGAGACCCACAATACTTATTTAAATCCAGCAGATCCTTAAATCTCGCAGTTTAGGTAGGTAGTACCCCTACAACGTCAGGATTTGAAAACTAAATGTTATAGTTTCATGAAGACTGAATACGTGTGCAAAGTTTCACATAGAATTAGTTGGAAGATAAGTAACGAGATCGAACTATTCGGAACAAGAAACTAAATAAAACCATTTAAAAACATACAACTTTTGGTCAACGCCACTTTGTATATCTTATATTATTATTATTATTATATTTAACAGGCAGGCAGCTTAAGCTGATGAGCCTGAGTCCGTGTTTGCATTACAATTTTTGTGGAATAAGTCTAGTTTATTTTTAAAGTTACTGTACACTTTTGGTACTGATCACTACACTAGGGAGAGCTTTCTATTCGTTTACCTGTTCTACTGTTGAGGAAATGTTTGTTACGATTTGAATGGAATGATTCTCGTTGGAGTTTCAGATAATGCCCATGCAGATGTGTGTTGGTGTTCATGGTATAGATAGTCTGCAACCCAGGAATATCATACGATGCATTCAGGATCTTATATGTCTCGATCGAGTCACCTCGTGTCCTGCGTTGCTCCAGAGAGATCAAACCGAGAGCCGTCAATCTTTCCTCATATGTTAGATGCTTCAAATTTAAAGGCATTTTAGTCGCTCTTCGCTGGAAACTTCTCTAGAAGATCGATATTCTTCCTAAAGTATGGGTTCCAGATCTGATAGGCGTGTTCCAAAATGGGTCTCACAAATGACTTATAGGTTAAACAAGAGAGAGTTTGCTTTTTTTACTATTTCAGTAACGTTTTCTTCCCATTTTAAGTCTTGGTTGACTATTACGCCAATATCCTTTTGAGATTTCACAGTACGAAGACAAGTCTTTTCCAGAAAGTATGTTCTTTTTCTCAAGATGAAGAACAACATATTTTTCAGCATTCAGAGTTAGAAGCCAGTCCGATGTCCACGCGCTGAGTTCGTCGATGTCATTCTGTAAGCTGCAGCTGCTGAGTACTGGATTTGCATATATCTTCGTATCGTCTGTGTAAAGACTCACGATTGATGATATACTGGCTCGTAGGTCTGTCAAGTATAAAAGGAATAACTGGGCCCAATATGGATGCCTGCGGGACACCGCTGAGAACATTACATGAGTCCGATAAAGCTGCTTCCACCCTTACTTAGAAGGTGCGATTATTGAGGAAATCTGCAATCCATCTCAAAACATTTCCTCTTATCCCCAGATGCTCAAGCTTTAACAGGATGTGGTTAATAGGAACTGTGTCGAAGGCCTTCTCATAATCCAGGTATATTGCATCTATTGGGTCTCCCTTATCATCTCAAATATATAACGTCAGATCTTATACCAGTTTAATTTAAAAAACGGTCAATAGAATAATTAATTAATAAAGACAGACAAGAGACAGAAGCTTATTAATGACATTTTGACACAAAAACATATCAATGAAGAGCTGTCTGTTATAAAAACGCATGTCAGTGTATATATAGCGTACTATCATAAAAAACAAATATACACATACACATACATTTTATTGACTATTAATTATTATTTATTTTTGATTATTGTTTATTCTTGAATATAGATTATGATTAATTTTATTGACATTCACATTTGGAACATACTCCCTTACAAACATGCTTACACAAAAATACTCTCCCTCACACACACACCCTTAACCCAACGCTATTATACTTTTTGTTTAGCACTTTTTTTATTGAAAAGTATTTGAATGCAATCATATTTTTATTTAATTGAATTTAAATTCAATTAAAATAAAAACACATGTGATAATGAAATTGTTTCCTCCTTACGACAGGCTCTTCCCAGTTATGTTAGAATGGACTCAGTATCAGCCGGTTTGATTGTATTTTTTTAAATAAATCAAAAAATATATGTCCTGCAAGTAGAAACATAAAATAGGGAAACCAAAACTGCGACTCAAGAAACTTGCCGTTCCCCCATTTATCGGTCGGTGTAATAAATTATCTTGTTTGCTAACCATCTGATTAGCCGACACGTTGATGTATTCAATTGTCAACCGAGCGTTCTATACCAAGACTATATATATTGATAAACATCGCTCTCGTCGCTTCTCAGTCGTGCAAAAGATCAGCTTCTTACAGAAGGATAAATTGCCGCCGAGAGAGTGTCCAATTGGATGTTACTTAAACTGGATATTATATTGAACTGGTTATCGTCGAGAAGAATCAGAAGGTAGGTCTATAGCAATTTCATTTTGATTTGTTTGCAGTGAGGAGTTGAGCCCAGGGAGTTTATGAGCAAGTGGACTGTCATTTTTTGTGAGCACGAGCGCCCGGTGCTAGGTGAACGCATGGATCAAGTCCAGGGAGTTTGTTGAGGAAGTGGACTGTCATTTTTTACTAGCGCTGTCGCCCAGGGCGAGGTGAATTCAGGGGTTGAGCCCAGGGAGTTTGTTGAGCAAGTGTACTATAAATGTTTGTGAGCGCGAGCGTCTGGAGCGAGGTGAATGCAGGATTTGAGCCCAGGAAGTTTGTTGAGCAAGTGGACTATCAATTTTTGTGAGCGTGGGCGCCCGGACCGAAGTGAACGAAGGGGTTGAGCCCAGGAAGTTTGTTGAGCAAGTGGACTATCATTTTTTGTGAGCGCAGGCGCCTGGAGCGAAGTGAACGCAGGGGCTGAGCCCAGGGTGTTTGTTGAGCGTCGACTGTCATTTTTTGTGAGCGCGGTCGCCCGGAGTGAAGTGAACGCAACAGCGGCATGCATCCGACATTATGTGGCTTTCCCGAGCTATCCCGTGAGTGTTTGATGTGACAGTGTAAGACTGCGGATGGGAGTGGCAATTGCACATAATTACAATTTTAAAAAAATGTAATACATAGCCAAGGTGTTTAGACTAGGTAGTGATTGCTTCAATGCCTTTACGCTGTGCACTCCTTTGTGATCGACTATCCTCTTTATGGGTTTCAAAAGGGGATTGTTAACTTCCATAGTACATTAAATAATTGAAATGTGTTAAATTAGTTAAAATACAGAGGATTACCAAATGACCACATGGTCTTGATAGTAAGCACAGTTAGAAACATAATAATGTTGAAAAATACAAATTAGTACTGGAATGTATGCTGGAGTATAATAATTTGGCAAGCCTTATAACATAAATATGTATTTTTTATCATTTTAATAAAGAGAATATTTTATTTTATTTTCAAAACAATCTGACAGTTAAAAATTTATTTTCTTTTATCATGACTTTCCAATTTAATCTCGCCAGCACTCCATGCCTTAGGTGTCACATTTTACACTATTTCATTTTCTCTTAGTCTAAAAACAAGTCAACGACATCTGTATATGTGTAACTAAAACCCCAAATCTTCGAAAGAATATCTGGAATTTTCATAATTATTTTTCTCTTACGCATGTTAAAATTATAAATGAAATCAGTCAGTTATCTCTGACGCACTCACCTGTCCTTAAACATTGGTAAACAAATGTATAATATTAACAAAATGTTATCAGTGAATTACTACTAAGACTTGTGTCATCTAGGTGGTAAATTATATTATGGTAATTAATATTATTGTCATAATAATAATATAACCATTGTAAGTGCCCTAACCTTATAAAGATTCTTGAAATTAGTATCCATATGTCCTTCGTCAGTTTAAAACCATCCTTAAAGATATAGCTCGAATCTGGACAATTTTTGGAAATGAGAACATTGAATAGGGGGTCGACAATCTGGGGGGTCATCACAATTATATTTTGAAGGGAGGACTGGTGAAATATTTCAGGGGTCCTCACCTTCCCTCGAGTGGGAGGATAAAATTGGGGGAGACTGTGTGGTGACAAATCAGCGACGAGTGAGGATTAGGCTACCGGTGGCTTTTACAGAGGGGGGACAATTTTGCGATAGGGGTAAGGGATGGGTCAATAAAGCTAAGTGTTTCAAATAGAATCTGTCCGCTAGGAGTTAACACCTAAAGTCGACCAATCGAATATATCTAACAGTGCGTTCATACTTATACGGTTTACCGATTCGGTTTTCGTATATGATTTACCGAATATGGCAAAAAACGTATATGTATTCACATTAATACGTGTTGAATTTGTTTCTTCAAATCGGTAGTACCGTAGATTCAGTTTGTGGAAAAACACGGCAGCAAAAATAAACGAATCAGTTTTTTTACCGCATTAGGTATTGCCGTACCGTGTGAATACAACCATATATGCCACTGGAAACCCTATACAAAAACCGAATAGAACCTGTTCAGAAGCTTGAGAGCGTTAGTGGGGGAGCTCTTCATTGCTCCAAGTATAACACGCAGTCCTGTAAACTGGAGGGAGTCCAGTTTTTGGTGGCGAACCATGGAGATAGGGCAAGGGATAAAGGTGGCGTAGTCGATTTGCGACCTAATGAGCATAGAAGTGACTGTAGTGGGGACGAGTATAGATGTCTGACTGTAGTGGGGGTGTGAACCCCATCACACTCCACATGTCGCTTTTATGATGTTTAGGTGTTTTTTCGATGAAGGGTGTTCAAAATAGCTTGCAGTCGAGGGTGGAGGGTGACACCCAAACCACCCAAAAAGGTCGCTTGTAAACTAACCGGGATAGACGTGTTATTTTACTCTGCAATGATGTTGGCGGGGATCCTACACCCAGAGAAAATTACAGCGCTGCTCTTTGGAGGGCATATCTCTAACCCGGTGTTCTAACTCTAGGAGAAACGAATCCAGGGATGTGATAGCATTTGACATTTCGATTACTGCTCCTATAAGGATGGCCGATGACCGATATAGTACAATATCATCAGCGTATTGAAGGACACGGCAATCACTGAGGACCACCGTTTTGAGTTTGGAGGTGTACACATTTCGAGCATTTAAAGGTGTCGCATGCTACGGGTGAACCCAACCTGCGATCCCGGGATGACCCACTCTAAGAGCCAAGACTCCGTGCAAAGAGTGATGACCCCGATCTCTGCTGAATTAGCTCAGGCGCATTAAAGCCGTATCAGTAGTAGTCTCCAGGATTGTTCGGGTGCAGATATGATCCATCCTGTGTTGTCATGATCCACCCTTCGAGGAGGCTTCAGCTCAGAGTTGCTCCTGTGGGACGTCAGCTTCCTTTCGCCCCTGTAGGCCATTCAGGATCCCAAGGGGACAATACACTCCTTTGAATGCAGAGCGGGTGAGAGAGAGTGATGGGAACTGAATGTTCAGTTACTCCATATTGACCAAAAGGAGCGCCTACCAAAAAAAGGACATCTCAACACCTAACAGAAAAGAATAATTTTAATTGAAGAAAAAAAAATAATCAATTTATATTATAAAATCCACCTAATATTGATCCTTATTACGCATGGGTTTATGGCTTATTTAAAATTTACTAATGAATTTCGTAATTTTTTTTACTAGTTCATTGTAACACTGAAATATTAAATGACATCAGCTGTCAAACGAATGTATATTATGTTATCTAAGCTATTTGTAGAAAAAATATTGGGTGGGGTTTCTAAAATGACCAGCGCTAAAACTAGCTTTGGGAAAAATTGTTTTTTAAAAAAATACCTTAACCTACCGCCTTAGAGATATTTACCAAAATGATAGCATTAAAGCGCAAAATTAATCATTTAATGATTCTGTCGGCAAAGTGCGCAAAATTCGGCTTTTTAGTACGTGTAGTTTTAGCTACGGTCATTTTAGAAACCCCAGCCAAAATATTAATTGTAGGACATAAAATCACAGCAATAACGTGCAATATGTACAGAAAAATGATTTTTGATACATAGTGCATTTAAATAATTTGCTGAATCCATGCGGCCTTCGCAGAAAAACATTTCTCCCATACCAGACTTTGTCATGCAGCCCATAATCATTGCGTTGCCTACTCTATGTTTAACAGTGGAAACTGTTTGTATTAGAGCTTTTTGGTTCAATTTTATGTACAGAATTACAGAGTTGTTGTATAGATCACTAAATGTCATGGTATAGAATACTGTGTCATCATTCTCGATCAAAACATTAAACAGAAGAGTTGACAGACACACCTACCCAGCCACAAAACCTTGCTACAATAGATTTTAAATTATAATTAAACATAATTCATGTGCTTGCCCCTCTGCAGTCTTATACTGTCAAGACAGGCGATGAGAACATTTTAAAAAGTCCATGTAAATGGTGTTTTTTATAGAGGTATAGAACTTTGAAATGGAATAAAACAAAGATAATTTTTTTAAATTGACATGAAATTTACTTTATTCGAAAGATAATCTTCTGGCATTATAATTTAAATATGACTTCTGG
>JAOPUG010000105.1:2278518-2297795 GCA_027564375.1 Micropterix facetella
CAGCGGGTTCACCGGGTTGGTCCCTCTTCAAGGAGGCTCCTGAATAGGAGTTGCTCCGCGAGCTGGGCCGACCAAAACACAACGGCCATTATAGCCCAGGCTACATGTAGCCATTAAGACCAATAGATGACTTGCTAATTTCTGGCCCTCGAAAGGCTTGGATATATACAACTACCTAACTTCTCATTTGTCATGGCCGTGCAGCTCGGGTCTCAATGGCCAAGTCTGTTCTATCACAGTTGGCCCGACCCATGACTCAACACCTATCCGGTAGTCTCCTCGTAGAGGGACGAAACCGGTGAACCTGCTGTGCGTGGCGGCTGATCTAGAGGAAGACCTCGGGCGACCCTGGATGTCTGAGCGATGGTCGGCATGCCGACCTTTGCTTGACAAACCTTCTTAAAGAGGGGCCTCTGTATCTCGGATATATGCGGTGACAATGCCAGACCCCCCATTATCCCGTTAAAGCGGTGACTTGGCTGTGGAATCTTCGGATGGATGGTTGCTTGATGTACTGGTCAGTCTGCCGATCGTTTTTCAACATCGAATAGCTGGAGGAGTTTGGAAGCACAATGCGACCTAAGGAAGCGAAGATAGTTAGATACCTTAAGCTATCTATCCTTAGCAACGATACGTTGGCCATCCGATCGCGGGTAGCAAGCCGAGTAAAGGGCGCCTCGGATCCGCGATAATTCCAGTGAAGAATTTCTGCTTATTTAAGCTAGAAGACCACGCAAGCGACTTCGAATCTGCGACCAGACGGGAGGTCGGAGAAATCTGACCACATCTGGTAATATGGGAGCGATGGACACCACCCTGGGCTTGAAAATTGCCAACGCCTCGCTGTAAGGAGTAGGACTCTTACAAGCTGAGGTGGATTCTGAGCTTGGTACTTAGATTCGTCTTCGTCCTCAAGTCTTTTCAAGTTAATTCCAGGCGACTAGTCTCTACATAGGGCCTAACTTTTTTAACAAATTGCTTGATAAATTAAAGGCCATTGAAAACATAGATATTTTCAAGAGATCTATCTGGATATACCTGCTTAAAATCAACATGTATACGCACAATGACTTTTCAAAATACTTTGAAAATAACTGAGTAACAAAATTAAGATTAATTTAATTGAATACTTCGTCATTCCTACACTACTGTAAATTGCTTTTTGCACAACTGTAATTTTGCCAACGTCTTACCAATGTAATTAAATGTACTAATTTATTTTTTACATTATAGTTTTTTGTCAATTGGAATAATTTTGAAGTAATTACGGTATATCATTCTTTGTTAAATTGGTTAACTAAATAAGGATTAATTTAATATACTTACTTGGTCATTCCTACACAATTGTCAAGTTGTAATGGAAATAAATATTCTTTCTTTCTTTTTTTCTTTGTTTCATCTCGGGGTGATAAAATGACAAGATTGTTGAAACGCTTCGGGGTGGCCGGGTTCGCCCGTAGCAGTTGACAATCACAATTGTACCTGGGCGAGGTTGCCTGCTGAGTGTCTTGCCATAAAGGTTGGCCTCTGACGGGGAGCTATGGTGGAGCTTGGTACGTAGATTGTCTACGTGCAAAAGTTTCTGTGTTAATCTCAGCGTGATATACCAATAAAGTTCGTTGAAACATCCTGGGTGGCGGGTTCGCCCGTAGCTTAGACACTCGCTGATGTACCTTCTGGATGGACGCCTCAGGTCCGTGATATATTCAAGTCACGAATTACCACTTACATCAGTGCCTCATTGTAAGGCATTGGATTCTTACAGGCTGGCGTAGTTGGATTTGTTGATTATTTTGTCAGCGAGTCTTTGTGTTTCAACCCACAGGAGAAAGAACGATCAATATCGTTACAACTTCCTGCGGTGATGGGTTTGCTTGTTGCATTATTGTCTCCCGGCTATACGTTCTGGATGCGCTGGTGACGGCTGGTTTAAAATCTTGGTTGACCTTAGCCAAACCGGCTGACCCCTCGACTCTCTTCAGGTCTAAACACAATTCTGAACGAGCTCTAAAGCACTCTCTTCTCTATGTTTACTCCAGAATAACCAAAATGTTGATTGTGTCCAGCAATATCGAAGCATGTTGTAAGTAGCCATAGTAAATCAAATGATCTACAAGCCCGCGTAGACTTACACAAAAATTTCTAGCTGGAATGGCACTGGTCTGAGGTATGTCAGTACAACCATGCGTGATGTAGACCTAAAGAAGTCACTCTTGCGAGGATATTACGACAAAAACAGTGCAGCTCATGCTGTTGGCCTTCAATGCCACAATAACTGGATAACAGTTGGGTACATTTGCATTTCACCTCCAATGTGCTGGATAATAATCATGTAGGACTGGACGTCAGAGATGATGAAATTTTATTGAAATCTCTTTCAGTATGCACTTCCAGACTCTAGTAATCTCGCTAGTTGGGCTATTCATGTCGCTTTTATAGTAATACCCCTTGTAGAGCTAGATATATTTTAGCTGGCAGCAAGGTGACCTTAGATCAAAGTCTATACACTTACCGCCATGACAAAGTCATTGCCGTTATTTGTAAGGTAATTTGCCTTTCAGTGGCTCGTCTCAACAAAGGTCTGACAGAACCCTCTAAACGTCTAAAGATTGCATTCAGACAGAGAAAGCTTCAGATTGGATTGTGGAGGTTGATTCAGTCTCTATGCAGTATCAATTCCCTGAATGTCTCTGGTGCACAGCCCTCCGTACAGACATAGCTCTTCACTCCCTGTTCCACGGGAATCAAATATCCCGAAAGACCATGAGCACAAATGAAATTATTAGCATGATCTCGTAAATGCCATCACCCGAAACACCCTAAGTGTTCAATTTCATGCGGTGGAAATTGACGCTCGTGCCTTGCCAGCCCATTCTCTGTTTCACTTGGTCTCTCTAGCAAAATAATCAACTCCTTCCTAGAAAATATCTAAAATTGCAATTTCCGCATCTCAAATTCAAATGCTTCGAAGGGGAGAGTGAAATGGATGGTAAGTTGAACCCTAACATGTGGCAACACAGCTGTCCTAAACCTACCAAAGCCGTTCGTTAGTCCAGAGTCCACCACTCATCACCCCAAGAGTGTAGCAATAGCCTTACTCTGGTCGGTGAATTCCATGGCAGTCTATTTGTATTTATTATTATCATAGGATAATTTCGCTGGAACATCTGCTTGGATTCACCTTCTGTCCTTATAGAACTTAAGTTGTCCCATTTCCATTCTTCTCCAAAGTAAATTTATTAATGCTGGTTTTTGATGAATTTACAGAGATTTGCGAATAGTATACAATAGCTTATGCGCTATGGCGTCTGTGAATCATCTGCATTATCATGTAGTGGAATTAAAACATCGACTTCTCCTCGAAAATATGGTAAGTTTCTTATTGAACTCTGATAAGAACTAGTTCGTTGTTGCACATCTGAATGACCAGTCAAATAGATCAAATTTCGAAGGTTACAGGACCCACCCTCCCTTCGCGCCACCGCGTCCACTGAGCCTCGTACCTCCTCCTCTTCCCCCTCCACTTCCTGTAGGGATAAATAGGAATTACTTCTTTAAATATCTTCAACACAAGTGGCCAGTTTCTGATACTTTCATTATGGCTAACGTATAGCCTCATCAGAAGCTGAATATATATTATTTTCTTATTAGGTTTGCCCCCGACTGATTAGTTGCCTACACACGACAGACCCGATGTACCCAGCGCCAGCTTTCTGCTTTGAGATCCGTACAAAAGCTGAAATTCAGCAATGCTGCCTGCAAATGTACATACTCTTTGATTTTCTTCTGCGAAAGGACATCGCCCACAATATCGTCATCACGAAAGGGGAGAGTTTCACGAATTCCACACAAGTCGCTGTGCGCTTTTTCATCTTCCCCCGTGCCAATTTTGTCGGAGTGAAGAGCTCGGATTTTAATCTGGCCTCTTGCGAACTCGCTGGATATTTCCCAATGAAAGGTAAGATAAGATGATTTTCCTGCCATTTAGTTAACTTATGAAGAAGCATGCCTAGTGGTATTCAAGCGTATCCATGCTGAATCAGCTATTAAATGAATTAAAGTCTGAGCGTTCAACGCCTGGTGGGAGGGAGTTTCAAAATAGGTGTAGGGAAAGTAACTATCCTTTGTACATATATGGCAACCTTCCCCCTCGAAGACCCAGAGCATTGGAAAAGAATAGAAGAGACAAGAGACTCACCGATACTAGCATGATATGCCAGGGCAAAAATTTGCAAAAGAACTGATAATAACAGGAAAAGTAGCGATATTTTATTTTATTTTCTTATGTATAACTTACAGCCAATAATTATGTAATCAACTATATTGAAACTTGAAGCCATTTACAAATTATCACTGATAATAACGTAAATTAAACCATTAATAAACTAGTACAGTTAAACCTACTGACAGCTAAAATAATACGAAGAACACTAAGCCTGGTCACCACAACATCGTCCCACAACCTGTTTTCTTATGGCAGCTGGATTCGTGAAAAAGGGGCCAATATCAGTCAGTATTCAGAGTATGGAAGACTATCGTCGTTGTTTGACATTATAAATAAGATAAACGAATTTACCGTGTGAAGTTTGCAACACCCGATGTTTTGGCGATGTTCAAACTGCTGTTATCCAGGGTAGGTGAGTCTACCCTGGACAATGGTGGTTGCAACATCGCTGAAATGTCGGGTATTACAAAGTTCATGCAGTAAATTCGCTTTATCTTATTTATTATGTCTAACAACCGCGATAGTCTTCGATTTCATATACAAGCCTCTACGGAGAGAAAATTTTGTATAAAGTGCGTCAGTTCAAACGTTAGCGGAAAAAAAACCCACGCGAATCGTGTTATCATAGTTTTTTTAAAACAGTATTCAGAGTGTTGAAATTTTTGCATACCCTTATAAAATACGAATTACGCCTAGTTTTAAAGCTAGGTACAAGTAGGAGTGACTTATTTCTGTGCGAGGCTAGGAGTGCGGAAGGATATTTTCGACACTAGTTCAGGACACTAGTTCAGGACAGTTGATCTTGCCATTTACAATTTGTAGCAAAAGTGAGATATCAGCTATGTTTTTACACAGAGCCAGCGGCAGCAGTTGATGATAGATACAACGAGAATAGTAGTCTGGATCACATTACGATATTTATATTCTAAGTGGTGAAATTTCCTTTGGATGGCTTCTATTCGCGATGTATACACCTCATAGGGCCATCACAATAGATCACTGCTTGGTCGACGTGACACGTAAAAGCCCATAACAACCCCAATAATAATAATAATACACCTCATAACTAGGATACTTATTCAAGATGACTATGTAAATAGGCACTGTAGAGAATTTACATGGTTTTTATATTATTGAAATGTTGCCTGTTCTTATAATGAATCCTCGAGCTTTAGACGCGTTTGTAACAATACTGTCAACGTTGGTATCAAGTAGTAGTTTAGAGTCAAATATTACGCCTATATCCCTAATCTTGGTTACCCTACTTAAGGCAAAATTATGATGGAAATAAGAAGAGGAAAGAGGGTTACTTTTACGACTAAAAGTAATAGAGGAACATTTTGCAATGTTTAAGGCTAATTTATTGATTATGCAGTAGCTATTCAAGTGTAACAAGTCCTACAGGAGGGAGACATCATCAGGATTAGTTATGTCATATCATCAGCAAACAAAATAAAGACTGATTTTTAAAACGTGCCTATATCCTGAATATAGTGAACAACAGACGGCCTAATGAATGAATGAATTAAATTTTATTTCGGACGGCACGGAATCCATATAATATTTAATTTTGGCTTATAGAATAAGGTTAGTATACAGACACACACACACACACACATCATTTAAAAAATAAAAGAAGTAAAAAAAAATAAAAGATTTAAAAATAAAATACGTAAAATATTCATAAAATGGCTAGGTTGGGAATGGCTAGACCCCCCATCGTACATGCAGTTGTACCCAGTGATTATGCAACGGACAATCCAGCCCCCCCAGCCACCACCCTCAGGATGCCGTTGGCGCTACCGCTTATGCGATCCATCAGAGAGGCGGTTCGTTTACGAATGATGGCCTGAAAACCATCCGTCTGGGCATCTGCGAACATACCTGATGCACTACAATACCTTGGAAGCCCCATCAGCGTCCTGAAACCATTATTATATTGAACCCTCAAGGTATGGAGTGTTTTCGTCATATACTTTACCCAAAGGCTGCACGTGTAGAGATTTTGACAGTATGTTTTGAAAAGAAATATTTTTACGTCACTCGTACATCGTGCAAACCTGCAGGCAAGCATGTTACATCTCACAGATAGGGCCTTTCTCTCTCTTTCTATATCCGTGTTATCTGCTAGATCTTCGGTTACCCAGTGACCCAGATACTTAAATTTTAAGACTACTCACCTCGCAGCCTCTGAGAAACACTGAAGGGACAATCCCGACAGTTTCTCTCAGCGGGCTGAAGACAAGGAGTTGACTTTTTTTTAACATAAGGAGCCCTGAGGGACTCCTAAAGGAATAGTAGATCAGCTAGAGGTAAGCCTGTTGAGAACCACCACCTGAGACCTATTAAAAATGTAAGAAGAGAACTATCTATATAATGCGCCGTGTATTCCAGCAGATAAGAATTTTTTCAGAAGAAAACCATGGTCGATGCAATCGAACGCCTTACTGAAATCAGTCATAATTACTTCAACTTCTTTATTACTAGACATGCCTTCAGTGATATAATAATTGGCCAGCAGTAAATTAGTTATCGTCGATCTACCTCTCGAGAAACTATGCTGCTGAGTAAGGTTTATTAGCCGAAAATTCTCTCCAAAATTTTAGAGAAAATACATAATTTTGAAATAATGCAGTAGTTACAAACACAATCCTTAGGGCCCCCTTTATGAATAAAACCTTCATTCAGCGAATGTCGTAAAAGTAGCGACAGACAATGCAATACTACTAGCTCAATGAACAATAAATATTGTTCAGACCACCTGGCTCACGAGCCAGGTCGTCTGATCCAGCCGATTTCATTAGGTCGATTTCAGGTTTTACACCACTCTTCCACTAGGTCGAAGCAGGTTTAATACCACTCTTCCACTTTAATTTTAATATGGTTTATGTCACTGTCGGATAATACATTATGATCTTCATAGTAATTAACTGGATCACTCGGAGAATTCTGAAGAAACATCAAAAGTATCTCCGAAGGACCTCGGGTGGAACTGGACGGCTAGCACACTGCTCGGTTTACCGGCTGTGCTCTCAATCGACTGAGACCTGGAAGGGTCTGGGAATGCACGTTCCCTAAGACGCGGGGGTAGAGGTTGACTTAATGTCACCTATCCTTTAAAACAACCCTTTGGCAACCCAATTTTGGGTGATAGCCAAGTAAAGGATGCCTCGGGTTTGCGATATTTCCGATTACAGAATACTTCATTATTACATTAGGTAGAGGCCGCGCAAGCGACTTCAAATCTGCAACCAGACTGGAAGTTGGAGAAATCTGAGCACATCTGGGATTGAGGGCGCCAGGTGCCCCACTGGGCTTGAAAAGTCCCAGTGCCTCGTTGTGAGCAGTTGGACTCTCATGGGCAGTGGCAGAATGTGGATTTGTATCATGAAAATTTCTTATGCTCATCTCGAGGCAATATAAATGGTAGAGTTCGATAAAGATCTTAAAATCAACCCTGTATCATTATAATCACTGCGATCCTCACATTCCTGGCCTATAAGACCATTTGTGGGCTGTTACAATTGGGGCCATGGTGAGACTAGGAATTATAGTGTGGTAGTTTTCTTTGCCCTCCACGCCGCTACAGTTCCTGCTGCCCAACCAGCAGCAGCAGTTCCTGAAAGGTATGAAGTGAAGGTGTATTTTTCCATACGAAGCTCCATTTGTGAGTCACTGAGTGATAGTTCGAATTCTGAGATATTCCGAGATGTTCGATAGTTCCGAGTTGCATTCGATAGTTTTATCGAATTCGTCAATTTTTTAGAAATTCATAAGTTGCTCGAATTTCAAAGAATTGCTCAATAATTAGGAAAAATTATAATCAATTATAACAATATGATCTTGACAATCAAAGTTATTAATACGATTCCTCAATTAACCCGAAGAATGTCTTGACAAAGAAGATAGTTCTTTTATAGTTTTCACTTTTATATTTTTTATTATTTTTGTTTTTTTTGGTTGTCGTTGATTGTACTATTAATTACGTTTTATTTTATGAAGTTGGAAGACCGACATATTTTTTTTGTAATTACTTCGGTTCGTTCTAAATCCATTTTGCTCATTTGCCCCATTTGACTTTTTGGTTTTTAATAATACGATAAAGATAATATTGTTTCTTTTAATGAATTGCCCGCACAACTTATATTATGATTTTGTAGAATATTTTCTTATTGTACCTTACTATAATGTTTAACCGAGCATAGTTTCTTATTATAAAATAGTAACTATTGAATGCTCTCTGGGCAGGTTATTTGACCATTCAATGCTTTCATTATAATTCACAAAAAAGAACTATAACACAGTATCGCCATAAGTCTGACGAATGTCTGGCGTACAAAGACACAGTACGAGTTAACTTAAAAGCATGTCACCGTTACATAGAGAAAAATCAAACAAAAGTGTTGTTTTCTTTAATTAGGTAATTTTACGTGGATGTATCCTCCAAAGAATAGCCATTAGGTAAACTTCTTTAAAACTAAAAAAATGGTGTTTTTTTTTATTTGACACGAGAAGTAGAAAACCAATGCCCCTAACGGTTTGGCTGAATTTTGAGACTTTTCTTGAAGAATTTACAAACAATACATTTTATTTATTGAAAATTGTTGGTCTTATTGGATGGCTATTTATTCAATAAATGTGGAATTGAGATACACTTACCAGCCAAAAGTCACAAAATCACTAAACGATGATTTTTGGGCTGGCATTCAATTGACATTAAATGCATATAATGACTTTAGGCACAGGTAATAGGATGTTTTTTTAAGAGGTTTGGTTTTTAAATTGGCAACACGTTTTCCAGCAACAGCCAATTTGACAGCAAACAGCTGATTTGTGCTCAGTTCGGTTTGCCATTATACCATGAGTCGACTTATGCCAGAACATGCTATACAGCGCTCGATGCCATCAATTTATTGCGGGAAACATGCCATGAACGCATAATTACGTATAATGGACCTGTGAACTGGCCTCCAAGATCGTGTGATCACACACCCGTGGATTACTTTCTTTAGGGATAAGTGAAGTCACTAGTCTACGCCGATAAACCACAGACGTTCAATCACTTGGAAGTCAACATTCGCCGCTTTATTGCCGATATACGTCCCCAATCGCTTGATAAAGTCGTCAAAAATTGGACTTCCTATTACACTTCAGTCGAGCCTGCCGCGGCGGCGGCCATTTGCCCAAATTAATATTTAAACACTAATAGCATAAAATTCTATTTTAAATAAAGCCAACACCATGGCCATTAACATTGTTTGTATCTGTTTTATTTCAATTTAAAGTTGTATACCTCTAAAAACACACTAAAGCGTATACACAAAAATCAGTTTCCAATAGATTACAGACTTAGTGATTTTTTTCTGTATAGAATGTTTAAAAACTACGCGAATGGTATATTTAAGTAATTTTTGGGGAAATGCATTTAGTGACTCTTGACTAAACATTAAAAAATGGCATTTTGTCAGACGGGCATTGTTGCCAGAAAGCTGACATATTTTCCAACCATAATATTGTTAAATACTGAAAAAATGGCAATTTCCTATTTCCTATATATTCTTTTAGAATTATTAATAGTTATTTTAACTTAAAGGAATATCTTTTTTTTTTCAATTTTTAACAGCATTATGGCAGAAAAAATTGCCAGTCATTTAGCAACGCTGTGAAGAAGTCGCCCCTATGCCCTCTAAGGAGAGAACACTTCATTGAACATCCCTATTGTCCTAAACAGTAAAGTGGCAGTTTTTCTTGACTTCTTAAGAGCCGAGAATGCAGATTATTTTCACACTGATATAAAGCAATATCACCACAATTCTTTTTATTTATCTTGTTTCAGATGAAAACAGGTATTTGTCAATAACCGAAGAGCAGATATCGCACACGCTCGAGAAATATACGAAACCAATATTTAACGACATCGTTAAAGATGTGAAAGCATTATTTTTATGACAGAAGTGTTGTAGACAATATTGAAATTGACAATAAAATGCAAATTGTATAGTACTATGTAGTTTTATTTCCAAATATACGATGGCATTATGGACGTTGTATAGCACTAAGCAGTGGCAGTACTATCATAGAAGCCTAAAAGCCTGGCTTGCCTTACTCTGAGAAGAGCCAAAGTATAAAATTTAAAAAAAGCCGACGCCCGTCCAAATTTAAATTCGCGCCATAGTAATAGTAATGCCCACTTCGCGTATAACTGTGCGGTGCGTCGCCCAGCCGAGCCTCGGTGGGGTACGAGTGAGCGGAAAGATACTCTATCTCGCTTCCTCTTCATCACCACCACTGAATGCCACTGACACCGACTTCAACTTGCGACACATACAGTCACCTCACTCGCACGAATGGGCTTGCAACCGGGCTTTCAAATCAGATCTTTTCTTGGTGATGTCTCTTTTCAACCTGTGGTGAATAACTCAACACAATAGAGGTATCTATACGACTTATCTACCAAACGAAATGCCAGGCTTGCAATGTTCCGAAGTTAGGAATTAATAAGGAACGTATGTGCCGGCCGACAGCGCGTGCAACTTCATTGCCATTTAGTTTTGACGTTTGATTGAGCGTGTGAAGAAAGTTCCTGTGGCTGTTCATTTATTGTTTTAATTAATTTGTTATTTTTATTGCCTGATAAACAATGGAAGAAATCGTTCCTTGTGGTGAGTTGTGTATACGAGTTTTAATCAGTGAGGACAAGGTAAAATCTTTGACTTTTGAGCAAAAGAAGTTACTAATTTCTTCTCCAAAACCTACACCCGATTTGTGTATTTCTCCGATAAGTAAATAGCATAAAAGACAATTTAATAGATCAGTGTACAACACTCATTGGATAGTTGACTATTCCCATTTCAATAAATTGTTTTGTTGGTGCTGCATTTTTTTTTCAAACGACAAAAATGTTTGGAATACGTCTGGTTATGACGATCTAAATAATTTAGCTGGCGCGATAAAAAGACACATGAATTCCTAAAAACACATGAATGCGGTTATTTCATTTAGTAACTTTGGTGAACAACGAATTGAGACATCTTATCTCGGCAGTTAACTGAGGAAATTTCTAAACACAACTTGCGCGTCGACCATAATCGCAATCTTTTTCAAACATTAGTCGATATTGTTTGTCATTTAGCGCAATGAGAATTTCCTTTTAGAAGTAACGATGAGTCCAAAACTTCATTTAATAAGGGATTTTTTTTGGAACTTGTATCGTTTCTTTCGAAATATGATCTTGTTTTAGAAAAACACATGCAGCGACAACAAACTGATAAACTAGGCCCAAGTTATTTATCTGATAAAATTCAAAATGATATTATTCATTCCGTAGCCATGCAAGGCTCTGCTGAGCTGTCAAACTACACTTAAAATCGTAGAAAATCATACAATGAAAATTTGACACGTTAAATATTTGTATATGGTATGTGTGATATCAGAAGGTTGCGTGTTCAGATCACGTCGGAGTCCCCACTTTAACGTATGTGGATTGTGTGAAATGGTACGTTATTAATTGAAGTTATTTATTGGTTGTAATCGATTACGTGATGATGCGTGTTGATCCGTGGCGCGACGCCGGTAGGCGGTTAAAATTAAGTCGCGACGCCGCTGCCTGCTAATTAATAATTGATTTGACTCAAAGAATATCTGACAATGAAATGTCTAATTTGGATTGTAGTACTGGCTTTTATAGCTGTACTTGTGACGTCATAGAATCGCAGAGCCATTGTTCGCCTGGCCGGTGCTTTTTTCACAATTGGCAATTTCCCTAGAACAAATTGTGTCTCACCATCAGCAATTGCATGGAATTGATTCTTTCATTTCTGGCGGTTGACGTAATTTCTTTCTATGAATTTCTCATGAAAACAAATTACATGTTCTGAGAATAAGTTGTACGAACTGCAACAAATCCATCGAATGCAGATAAGCAATTTTTAAAATGATGCCACAATGAAAAACAAATGACAGCTAAATGAAACAAATTTTATTCGTCACAGCAGTACAAACTGACCACTCGGACCATAAAGTTCGGCGACCTACTGGTAGGCACCTGCGGTCACCCTCTGTAAGGCCATTCGAGTACAAAATAGATCGCATGATTGTAATGGTTTGTCGCGAGTGACCATTTTGTAATGCGGCGACTATAGTAGATCATCATTAAATGTATCCTTCCCTCTCCACCATTTACCTCACATTACCCATCAGGATATACCCTAACTGGATGGAGTTCAACTGATAACAATATTGAGTCATTATTAGATATACAAGTGACGGATTTATATTGTACATCACAGTGATATCAGAGGTCATAGTTTCAGCGATGACGGATGAACCAATTATGATTGAGAAAACAAATACTTCTCGGAATTTTGCAATTTTTAATGTGCATTCTCTATCGACAAAGTTAATTAGTATAGTGATCTTATTAAGCAAAGGGGGAAGGGGGGTGAGGAGCGATACATAGGGAAGCGTTAAAACAACACATCGTCATCAAAATAAAAGGGTATAATAATTAAAAATATTTTAATTATAAATATTATACAAATAGTTAAATTAAGTGTCATGTGTTATAGTAATCCTATTTTACAAGTAATGCGCACAGAAAATATTGATTAAAACAAGACGAAACGGCTTCATGACTTTTAGATTATAAACTTTAAAATAACATACCCATACATAATATGCATGTGTCAGCTTATATATCAATAAGTTCATGAATAATCTAAATGGGATAGAAAACCCCTAAAAATCATTAGTTTTTCAGTATGTTTCATAGAAAATTTAACATAGAAACAAAATGGAAATAATGAAATTTTGCTAAATTTTATTGAAAAATCAGTACACTCTGACTGGTTTTCAATTCTTTTTAAACATTCTTCGGCTATGAGATTAAATGAGTAATGTTGGGCGACCAATATATTATATAGGTGAGAATATTATAATGACACAAGAAAAAGCATTTTTGAACTTTTTCATTGATTTTCACCACATTTAATTCTCATAGTATTTAGGTGTTTAACAAAATGAGCCTTTAGTGAGAAAGTATTTTAGACCTATAATTTAAAGTGATATAATCCTTAATATTTCTGCAATTGAGGACCGTTTTTGCAGAGCAATGCATCTGGCAAAAGTTGATTTCTGGTTTTAGGTTATATGCTTTTTATGTTTTATTGACAAATAAAACAACATATGGAAGGTTCTATTCTAATACTAAATTTTAACCAATGGGTATCTTCACTGACATTTTTCTCCCGCTAGAGGGCGTAGTGGTGACCGGCTCGGGGATTGAAGTGAGCGACGTACCGCGCATGGCATGTCACTCCCTCGCACGGGTGCATCGCTCACTTCACAACTTGTTGGGCCATTCGCTTTGCCGGTCACCGCTAGCGCCACCTACAAAAAAAATTGCCCACACATCCTCATTAACATATAAAAGTAAAAAGTTGGGGTTTTCAAACAATAAGTAGTACAGGATTTTCACAGAGAATAAAGTGAAAAAAGTTAGGAAAAATACTTAGAGAGAAATACCAGAAACTTGAACAGAAACAATAGAAACTAAAGAAACGGCTCCATATCATTGTAATCTTATCTGGTATTCTCATCATCGGAGGCAGCAATTCCTTGAAAAACTTCATCATAAAAAAATCATATCTGATTCGCAGATGTCTTGCCATGTCAGTTTTTTTTTCACAGACCTTGTAGTATTTGTTAAGTTTCTTTGCAACGCTAAAATGTTGGGCATTCTTGCAACTGAAAAAAATGATGTTTATGTAAAAGCTCAATGGGGGATGTATGTTTAAAACTTTTTTGTTGGTGGCATTAGTGGCGATTGACCCATGGAGGAGCGATGAACGTGCGAGCGAGCATCGAACATCCGCACGATTCTCAAGCAGTAGACCGCCGCAGTGCTGTCAGATGACGGGTACAATTTCTAGTCACAATACTTTTAGAAACTGAAAAATTCATATACAGTAAAACCTCGCTTTAAGTCCTTCACTGTAATGTCCACCTCACTTCAACGTTCAAATCGACCTTGGTTGGTTTCCATAAGAGCCTTAAAGGAAATTCCCTCACTATAGCGTCCGGCTCCCTCACTATAACGTTGCTAAAATCGTCTAAAATCTACAAATATACAATAAAGAATGTCGTAATAACCTCCTTTTCTCTACCTGAGAGCCAAAAGGGTAGCCAACTGCTCTGAAAGGCAGCTAATCCTTAGCGGCCATTGATATATTTACAGTAGGTATAGCTGCACTTTATTGACAATTATTTTATTACCTGTTTAACTTCATTTGGTAACCATGTTTTTAAACCAAAGATAAAACGGCTCTGAGCATTGAGGACAAAGTGTTGGTGATTCGGGCAAGGGGAGAAAAATGTGCGATGTGAGTCTTCGACTTGGATTTCCGCGTACCTAGGTAGGCACCATTTGGTAGACCAAAGACAAGCTGAACAGAAGGAAATTCATTGAAAAAACTTCAATGCCAATATTTGAGCAACTAGACTCAGCGAATAGCGATGTCACAGTGGTTTCAGGAGCAGCGGCGTAAACACGTGCTGCTCAGTAGGCCAATAGTCAAGCTTTAGAAACAGCAAAATTGCTTTTAAGATGTTTTAAGACATATGACAATACTAAAGCTGAATTCGAACACATTGCTCACATAGAGGATAATGAAGGGGGAGGGCTTTTTGGAGGAGCACAAAAGTGCAAACTAAACTCACAGATTATTTTAAGTAGACGTAGTTTCGTTCATAAGGGATGTTGTATGTATTAATTGTATTGTTGCTGATTATGTACAATATACTAAAAATAAATTTACATGTGTAAACTGATGATTTTTTATATCCTTCACTATTACGTCCCCTCACTACAACGTCCAAATCTGTTCGGTCCCTTGAGAGACGTTATAACGGGAGAGGACTGTATTTTGAAATATAATATGCCCAAGATTCCTGCGATATTATAAAAAACAGCCAATTTGGCAGGTTAAATTTGTCAATCAAGTAACACTGTTGATTGATTTTAGTATTGAATTCTACAATTCGAGTGTAATCGAGTGTAATCTACCATGAGTTAATAGCTTGCTGCGTAATCTAGCGGAAAAGATGGTGGTAAAGATTACCATTTTAATAATGTATAGTTTTGTGAAAACTTACAGTTTGCCAAGGCATTTAATTATTGTTATTTTGAAGCACATCAACATTTAAATTATTTGCTCTAGCGCGTATATCCAAGGGCAACTGGCTTTCATTACCTACACTGGCTCTATGATTATTTATACGTAAGTTCAGTGTGTTCACTGTTTCGCTAACATAAAAAGAACAACAAATTTGGCACAAATTTTTGCAAGTGCAACTACTATTTAGAGGTACTTTATTAATATTGTTTGTATTTGGACTAGTGAAATTAATATTTCTATCTAAAAGAGGACATGTTTTATAACGTGGATGGCCACATGGTTGAAGTCCTAAGTTATGATTACAAAAAGAATTTTTTTGTTTATTTTTTGTATTTAATTTGATATAATATTAGGTGGCTATGAAAAGATAACATTGGTGGAGAATTTAAGAGATCCCTATTGAACGAATAATTAGAAATGATGGGGAATAAATAAGTTAATATTGGTCTCAGTTACACAGCAACGGGAACATAGTGGTGCTAAGAAATATGTTATTACAACTTTTATTTAAATTTGTGGATATTTTAGGATTATTATGTATATATTTACTTTTGAATTTAGGATATGTTTAACTAATAGATGAGCGAGGTTTTTTCTTTCGAGAAGTGATTGTTTTATATTTGTGAGATACTTATTTAAATTTTATTTATTGTTGACCAAACAATGTGCGATAGCCAACGAATTTCTTCAGTGACTGACATGAACTTTTTCATGTTCACAATTGATTCGGGATTGCGGTGATATCTCTCCACATTGGATGTTTTGCATTGTGACAACTAGCACTCACTCTCATCTAATGATAATTTTATATTTTGTTGGGTACTATGCATACGTGCATTCTTTCTTTATGTATGGAGTAGAAATGTGGGCTGGTGGTGGTTCGTGGGAGTCGCCAATGTTCTTTTGTGCTACAAAAGCGTGCCATTCATATGTGTAGCTCACGTTCCTCTACGTCCGCGAGAGATTTGTTCTGCGCATTGATGATTCTGACACTTCCATGTCACCTACATATATATAATGGAAGTGGCTGGGTTTCTTTACAAAAACTTACATAGTTTTAAATCGAATAACAGCAATTATTGCTACCAAACGAGATACGGCAATTCTCTTCACTTGTTGAGTCACGAATTGACAAAATGGGCGCAGTCTGTATATGTGATTGGGCCATCAACCTACAATATCGATAGCATAGATGGGAAATCAGTAAAGATGTTTAAAAATAACCTGCAGTAGTATTTACTAAACAAATGTTATTGTGATTTTTTAAAATGCATTAATTATTATTTAGCTATTAAGTTTAGGTACTTGCTTTGGAATAAATTTTAGAAACTTTTTTAAATTTTAACTAATTAAAATAGCATAATTTTAATTAATATGTAACTTTGACATGTTAAATCAATTATGCATATTAACTGAATGCTCAATACAAAATTATTTCTACGTATTAATTACTTCAAATTCCATAACAAACCAAAACTGATATCTGTTTACTATTATACTTCAATGATTAAAAATAACAAAATAGCTACCTCGAATTAGATATGCCTCAATACTTTTTTTAGAACAACCATTGTTATTTGTTTTTTGTATAATTTGGTATGTCTAATTTTTGCGATTTATAAGCAAGTTTCTCTATTGGAGCACCCATTAGTGTAACTAATTGATATATACGCGCGTAAGAGAAAATCGATTTTTTCACTTATAATTTTCGCCCTTGACCTCATCGTCAATATTACACGTATGACTAAACCCAGACACATCGTCAGTAATCTTAGAGATTGGAGTATTGGACCTGCTAAAATATGATAATAAATGGGGAGCCCGTTGTATAAGCCGCTGAGCATATGAGCAAGTGCAATAAGTATGACAAGTTGTGTCCTCAAACTCTAACTGTGTACAATGTCGACATGATATCCATCATTATATCGGACTGTCGACTTTTCGCTGATGACACCAAGTGATTTACCGACCCATGTATCGCAGATGGATCCATAGCGCGAGACTTGGAATAATATTAAATCTGAACAGTGGCAAACATACAATGCTGCATATAGGAAAGAATAATCCCAAGAACAGTTAAACTGGTTACAACTCGTAAACATTTGGGAATTATTGTCATGCAACATTTAAAGTGGAGCGAACTCATACTGACCTGGTGGTTAGGTCACCTCACCTTACACTGGAAGGTTACAGGTTACATTAGGTAGATTTTTATGGTATATCGATTGATTACACATCTCTAGGCTATATTTTTTTTTGGGTTTTATTGTTGACCTATGTTGAATATAGTTTCATAATATAATTATTGTATTCATTCTTATTGTTGATTTTATTAAAAGAAAACTTAAAGGGACTGTCTGTCAGTAAAATGATCTAACGAATGATGTTTTTTAAAGAAAATATCAATGTTCAGATGATTTAAATATGGATAATTTGCTCTAGATATTTTTCATGCATCAATGTCTGCATTACAATGTTGGTATTGACGGTAACATCGATGTTTTTCTTTCGATGTCCATCCCTAGTGCGCTGAGTCCCCCTCCATTTGCAGAACGCGGATGAATGTTGCCAACCTTCAATTTTGACTAGATACTGTCAAAAACTTCATATATTGTAATGACTGAATGTATAAGTTGGCAATGTTACTAACTAAGCCGTCGATGGAGCAGCGCCGGCGTATACACGGAATCTATTTGTCTATTTTATGCACATACACACCTTATTATGTTAGAAAGAAAATACGTCCCTCTTTGTTTCTCTCACAGCTTTATAGTAGGAGAGTAATTTGTATAACAATTTGGAAATTGTTGAGGATGGCATACAAGTCGGCTTTTGTGGTGGTGTTGCCGCAATGATATCGGAAATAAAATTAAAATCTGTACTTAAAATGACACCTAAATAGCTGGTAATCATGATAATTTATAACATTTAAAGCTTGTAAAAAATATAGTTTCTTGGGCTTTCTTCTTTTGCGAGTTAATCGAAAGCCTAGACACGTAATAAGATAAAAATAACAGATAATCCGAGTGAGATAGATATGAGAGAGAGGGGAGATGACAAGAGAATGAAAGCTGGAGTAGGTGTGTCTCCTCTTTTCTCTGCTCGGAATTTGATCGTCAACTGTTTATTTTATTTCTTCGAGTCAGCTGTTGTCGAGTTGATGACGAAAGTAGGCACTCCGCGACGCTGGTGGTTTTACAGTCCCAGCCAGCATTAAGCCGAGAATTCCACAGTGATAGCAACAGGTCGAATTGATACAAGAGAGGCTCCCTTTGGCTATTAAGTTCTCGAACAGTGGGTTTGCGGCATGAATGCCTATTGAATGTACTTCAGATGTCAAGCAATTTATTATTGATGAAAAGGACCAACGCTTCATTGTTAATCTACATTGCATCAGAAACCGAACACCAAGGTTTACAATACTCTGACCGATGAAGTTGAAATCAAGTGAGCGGTGAGACAAGATGGCCATCTTAAACCTACAATGGACGGTCGGCAGTGTGGAATCTACTAAGACGTGTATTTCAAGATGGGTCCGAGACCCTGACCAGTGAATTATTTTACAAGAGGAAGCATTGAGTATAATTATGGCTTTGGGTGGAATTAGAGAGAGAAATCTTGAAGGCAAAGACCGACACATTTTCACTGATAGCAGATCGGTGTTTCTAGCATTCAAAAGCATCCAAACTAATAGATGAATATGAAATCGAAGACTATCGCGGCTATTTGACATTAAAAATAAGATTAACGAATTTATTGCATGAAGTTTTTTAGCACCCGACGTTTCGGCGATGTTACAACCGCCGTTGTCTAGGGTATACTGTCTACCTTACCTACCTAGAGTCTACTCCAGACGATGGCGGTTGCAACATCGCCGA
>JAOPUG010000105.1:2312561-2326402 GCA_027564375.1 Micropterix facetella
CCCCCCCCCCCCCCCCCCCCCCCCCCCCCCCCCCCCCCCCCCCCCCCCCCCCCCCCGGGGTCAAAAAGTAGCAAAAAACACCTCGCGTGATTTGTGCACAACCCCTTAACAGTTTGAGTGAAATTGCATTTTCACATTTGGAACCCTCTCTCGCATTCAGCAACTTTGTACCAGCTATCGATGTGATTATTACTTAATTTTTTTTGTTTTGTTGTGGAGTAAATGAATAGTGCATTAAAATGCCGTGAATCATCTTTGTTTTCTCGAAATGTCTCGAATATTCTAGAACAGATCACGAAACGGATCTATCCGTGTGAGTCGCACGGTCTGTCGGGTTGTCATCAGCCTGCCAAGCGAGAAAGAGAATAATAGTCTCCGCTCTTTCTCATTCCCACTCGCTGAATTGTTCAGAAATTGGTCGCACAGATGGACAGCACGTCTTTGCTGTTTTGACTGTAAACTGTTTTTCTGAATGAATTTGAAAGGATTACTGTTATAGTACTTAATATCATAAAGTTAGAAATACAAGTATGTGTATTTGTAAATTAACCATTTACCATTCATTTTATTTTCTGTTAATATTTATAACATTAAAATATTATGTAATATAATTTAAACAGTCTGCCTTATTTAATACATCACAGATGGAAAAATGTATTTTCCATCAAACGTATTTTAATCCCTTTCTAATACGTAATGATGACAAAAACTAATGAAGAATTTACGTTGAGTCTTTCAATCTGCAAAAAAAATTGAAGGTTATGGTGCCGGTATCAGAAATATTGAAGATTTGTGAGGCACGTCGAATGAATACTAAGAAAAATCTCTTTTCCGATTCCGAACATACTGAATGAATGATGTTGGAAAAAGTTGTTTCAATGTCAAAACCTGGACCTAGCATCCGCCGCGTTACATATAGTGATTCGTCTGTATCAAATAACAGTGCAACAATTAGCAAACTTAACAAAACTTTGGCGCTATTAAACGAATCACAATTAAGAAAAACTAATTATTCCGAAATAAATATTCCACCGCAATACGGAAACAAAGAATTGACGTAATAGAAAAGAACAAATTTTATCTTGAAAATGAAGATCATGAAGAAATACCCGAAGAAGATATGATAGAAACTTGTGTCGTATCTAAACTGGAGGAAGAGTTTAAAAAGACAAAAGATAAGCAGTCATGATTAAGAATTCTTGACCATCTTTGCAGGCTGGTCTTACCGACAAATTCAGAATCATTTTGTTGCATCTAACCACCGTACATACATACTTACATATACTTACAAATGTACATACATATACAATATACCTGAAATAAATCAAGAAATCCATATTAAACCGAAATAAAAGAGAAATATTCCTTGTTATGCAGATCGAGCGCAATAAATAGCATTCCTTTTATACATACCTCAAAAACGACATGACAAAAAATATGATTTTAATCAGCGATGGGCCGAATGTGGTTTGAACCGAACGAGAACTTCGGCCGAACATTCGGTGAAAATTCAAAATTCGGCCGAACTTCAGTTATTTTCAAGGCGCTTTCTCGGGAGCAACAAGAGCGAGGATATTGAAAGCTCTAGCAGTGACGATAAAGTTTTCCAGACTGCACAGTCTTCCTCACAATCCAACAATAAATAACATACACAGAACGTTCTGGAGCTGCTGAACTAGCAGCAGCAACACTACACAATATAGAAGAAACTAGAAGTCCAATTGCATTAGAACTAGACAGATATCTGAATGATGTTTTGTTGCCTAAAGACCAATGTCCATATGGCTGGTGGGCTATGAATAAGGACAAATTTTCTCACATGTTTTTTGGCACGAATATTTTTAACATCTCTTGGAAGCTCAGTATATGATGAGCGACTTTTCTCAGAGGCAAAAAACCAATACGAACAAAAACGAAACAGACTCCTGCCAGATAACACTAAATTATTGGTGTTTTTGTATCATAACCTGCACTTGGTAAATTTTAAATATTAATGGGTATAAGATTTAATTTTCATTTAATACTTTAAGAAAATCAAAAAACATAGTGACTTTTAGAAATGTTTAATTATTTCAATGTGTAGAAGTGAAATTGTCAGTGATTAAAAAACTGCTCATTTAATTTGTTTTTACTTTGATTTTATAAAAAGATTAAATTGTTAAATTAGTAATAAACAATTACAAAGAATTAAGAAGTAATAAATGAGATTATAAACTTATTTTACTGGTTTAATTTCTGGTATTTTCAGCCGAATGCCGAAGTTCGGTTCAAATCGCCGAATTTCGTTTAAACCAAATGTGAAAAGAATTTCAAATCATCCTTAATTTTAATGGATTTAGTTTCAGAAAAATATAATAATTTCCTTACAATGGTTTTTATTTGTGTACATGGCAGGTCCTAAAAATATTCAACCTTATCCAAGCCCAATATAGCAAATGCCCTTTACTGGTCCAGCCTATAACCGAGGAACCATCATCATCGGTTTTTATCATGTTTAATGCAATTTTTTGGTGGGGTTCATTTTTTTTTCTAATACATGTTACGTTAAGTAACCGGAAGTCAAATTGTAGGTTCACTGGGCCCGCTGGCCTACTTAACAAGAAGACATCAAAGGACGGTGAAGTTGCGAGTATATCGCGCATTACATTACTACTTTCATGAGTGAAAGCGAATCGTCAAAGCCTTCGAATGTGAATGCATGTACCAAAGTGTTCGGTACATGCATTCACAACCATGATATATGGTTTACCAAGACTTGAACCCAGCTGTAGATACCAATAAAGCCGAGTTGCCTAGAGAATATTTAGAGCGACCAAATTACTAAATAACAGACCTGTCCTTTGATTTGCGTCCCCGGCTTCTGCTGCGGTGATCACGAGATTTGCGGTCGCGGTCCCGATCTCTATCTCTGTCACGATCATGGTCTTTCTTACGATCGCGGCTTCTCCTAAAACGTTTATTTAGAATTAGTATTTCGCAAGATGAACAATTGCTTAAAAAAAGATAAATAACCTTTTTGATTTACTATGCCGATCGCGATCCCTATGCCTGGATCGGCTCCTTTCGCGATGTCTCGAACCCATTGTTGTTTTAAATATCTCAATAAAATGTACCAATAGGGAAATTCGTAAAACTAAAATCCGCGTCACACGGCCGCAAATCGGCGAGGAATGACATTAAAAACAAAATGGCCCCCCTGCTGCCACATATTTTTCAAATAAGACCGGTGTTAAATATAAATCCATTACACCAAAACATCAGCATTAGGTAAAGGTTAATTTACACAATTCAATTATTTCACATATTTATACGTACGTATTTAGTTTAGGTACTTATTTATGTATGCACATTGGTGATGTTTACTGCCATTTTTCGTTAACTGGTTCTTTGAGGCAGGAGAACTCCTTTCACCGCGAGATCACAAATTTCACTCCACTTTCAAAATCCGACCGGCATCTTGATAACGTGACAAAGTCGTCTCATAGGTTTATCCATAGCGTTTGGGATTTTTTTTTAAAGTTTTATGGGAAATTGTAATTTTATTAGTTTTTCATACTTTTTTAATATTGTAGAAAAATAATAAATTGCTTGCCCTAGAACGGGTATATAACATATATTTCGGACTTCCAGTTAAGCAGCACTAACCCGTGGATAGTAAAAGAACGGTTCGCCGTTTGTTCGTAAAAATGTCATTAATTTAAACGTAATAATTTGAAAGTTCCTTTAACCCTCTACTGCATGAATTATGAAAGGGTGGGAAAAAATATATACAATAGCTGAAATTGACTTTATTGGTATATCAAAGAAAAAAATGAACGATAAAAAAATGTAATTAATGCGAATATTATTTTCAAAAACCATATATGGTTTCGTATGCAATAACTTCAAAATGTTCTATAAACTAGGCCGCCATATATGGTTTCGCAAGCATGATCGTACGGTTAAAGTATCGTAGATAAAAATAATACAATTGACAATCAAAAAACTATTCATGAAATAGACAAAAACAATTTCTTTTGTCAGTATAGCATAAAAACACTTTACACATTTTTGCACTTAGTGAAGGTTTTTTTGGAGCACAACTGGCATATTTGCCTTAATTTTTACCAATCTGGAAAATGACAAATCGAATCTGTACGGACTGATACTAGAGGCAACTCTTGATGCCTTGCTGGACGTTTTCTTTTTTATCTTTGGTAGGAGTGAGATTTGACTGGATTGCTGGACCGCCTTGGCAACTGCTTGTACTGGGAAGACTTGACGGCGTCCCAGGTCTCCAAAAATTTGGAAGGATGACCTCGCCTTTTTTGTATGATCTTTCTAACCTTGCAAAGATGCTCCAGTGCCAATTTGAAATCAAATTAAGGCATGTGGGTTTCCTGTCTCATTCTTTCTGTGCCAAAGAATCCAAGTATTTACAACACACAGGTCCAATATATGAGAAAACACTCTTTTGTACCTTTTTTCGATCTTAGTAGGATCGGATAAATCCCAAGTATTGAGTCTAGTAAGTCCACTCCTCCCATGTGTTTATTATAAACTTCTACGGTCTGTTGACATGGAATCTCTGTGTATTGTTTTTCTTTTCTAAAGTATCGTTTTTTGGAAACTTTTGGCAAAGTACCAACATATGTTGAAAGGATGTTGACCTGCTTATTATCATACCATGCTATAAAAGAAGCCTTTACTCCATCTGTAACAGCAATACTCTCGACCATATATCCCATATCGTGCTTTTTCAATTCTTTCTCGGTTGGATTTCAGAATTTGGCACGCGATCTAGTCTTACCGTACTCAAAAGAAATAATCCTTGGCTGCTGAGGTAGACTTGCAGTCTTGGGCTATTGAACCAGTTGTCGAAGAATATTTTGTGGTTACATGTCTTGGCACTAATTTGGTCAATCTAGTAACAACATTGCACTAACACCCAAATCCAGAGCTCCTTCGGGATATGTGTTACTCTGCTCGGCAGTGAATAAATGGAAATCATAGCTAAAGCCTGATGCACCGCTGAGGACTTGGATTTTACAACCTCACTTGTGAGGCTTAGCAGAATTACATTGTTTCAGCTCATGACGGCATTTCGTCGGAATTATTTGCTCATCAACAGCGAGAAACTCTTCTTTTGGGACAAGTAAAAGTTGTTGTCTTATAGTTTGGAGTAAAATTTTGACTTTAAAAAGTTGATCATACCCTGGACTTCTAAATTGAATCAACTAGCTAGTATCATTGAAATGGAGAAATCCTTTTATAGTCTCCCATCTGTTACAAGCCATTGTTTCGTAAACCTGAGCTTGACCCACAGACTTATTCCAATAACATCTTGCTGCTGGTAACTTTACTAAAGATATACATAGTACCATGCCCACAAACTGTTGCATTTCAGTATTGGTTATATTTGCTGGTTTATTTATATCATCCTGAAGAGCTTTTAGATTGGATTTATTAACTTTCATTTCAAATAAATTATCAGTAAATAGAAACAGAAAAAATCTGCTGGGTTTTCTAGTTATTGGATGAAAAAGGAAGCTTTGTCACTCATCTAAATAAGTATGTCTCCTTATCATAGAGAGGCAAATTACATTTTTCGCATAGAATTTTTGTTGCCTTTGATTTGGTTTTTTCTTTTTCTGTGATAAAGAAGACAAAGGAATGTCATCTTCTTCAACGTAAGATGACTCCGACTAGTTTCAGGAATCACAACTAGTCGTCTGGGCTGTCGAGAGAGTTGAATAGGATACTCACTATCTGAATCAGAGGCTAGTTGATCATCGCTGAGTGATCCATCGCTAGGTACCGGATTCACCAGATTTGAGAAGCTATAGAAGCGAGCAGAGTCTATTTCTAAAATAAACAAAATAATGCGTTGTAGCATACGAAACCAGATGTGTCACAATAGTTTCACAACAAAATAAGCTTTAACGTATAGGAAGCCATATATTTCCTTCTAATAAAACTCGGAATAATGATACCTTATTACAAAATATAACAAGTTATTTTATTGCACACAGCTAAAAATGACACTAAATTTTGAAGAAAAAACATATTTTGTAGCCCCATTTACTTACTTTTTTGAATTTGTAATCGTCGATGAAATCAAGCCGTTTAGTCAGCAACACAAACAACGTCAACGCACATTCAAAATGTTTTGTTGTGAAGAATAATCGTTCTACCCTACATATAAAACAGTATATATCGTATGTTGAACGACCTGTGAGATGTATCTAAACTGCATTCCTTATTAAAAACCACCTACCTCAATAAATAAACAAAAAACATGAAAACCCGAAACCATGTATGGGTTCGTATTTAGCAGAGGGTTATATAAATAAATCCTCATCCCATTGTAAAATTGCCGAACACAATAAAAAATGGACTAGAATGGTTTTCTGTATCACGAGTCCAGCTATCCAAGACACAGTTCGGTTTCCGTAGGGGCTTGGCACCTTGGACTTTTACTTGCTTGCGTGTTTGTGTATTTTTCAATTTTTGATTATGAGTAAACAAGTAGACCGTACACTTATAAGTCATATGAAAGTTTACATTACTATCATTCATAAACTTTTCATTCATCGTATCTGTTTTTATTTGCGGACTCGTTTAACGTAATCATGAATTGAAATAATCGCAAACCGCTTAAAGCTTGTGACAACGTCATAATCCCCCTCCTTGGAAGGAAACTTTTACGTATAGGTGTGCTCTACAAACATTGTTCCTTCATTTGGAGCCTTTATCTATCGGCCCTAAAAATATCCCTTCTTTGTCTTGATTCCATTTCAAAGTCAGTATTCAAGGGAATCAGGGCAGAGTGTTGTCCCCCATTCTCTATAATCTCTACACAAGGCAGTTGGAGAATGTCGTACTGGATCACTGCAGGATAATGCATACGCGGATAATATTCCCCCGCTAGTGAACATAATATATTGTATAATAATTCCCTCATTCCTATTAAGAAGCAAGCCAAATTCCTTAGGGTTAGCCTTGATACTAAACTGAGTGGAGGGGATACATTGAGCAGATTATTTCAATGTGTGAAAAGTAGATGAATGTCTTCCGGGCGGTTAGCGGAATGTGGTGGGGGTCACATCCCTTCACAGTTAAATCTCATCCATAATTTTCTCATTCGCTCGCACATCTACTAAGCTGCCTTTATTTGATACCCTCTGGGCTTAAACCTGCAAAGAAAACTTTGCAGGTTTTTCTCAACTCAACAATTCCGTCAACAGCCCTCTTATTCCAAAAATCACCCTTCTTTCTGAACTGTCGAGAGACGCTCCAAATAGCAAAGCCCCCCGCCTTCTGCGCCAGCCACAGAAAGCTTCGCCACTTCAAGGAAGTCGCTCCCAGACTAGTGGTTAGGTCGCTTGATCTTACATTATAAGGTTCCGTGTTAGATTCCTGGCTGAGTCACTCTTTACGTCTTAGATAAAATTAACAGAATGTCATTTCAATTCTGTCGATCGAATTCAATACCAAGATACACATTTACACAATTGATACACCCACAGATACAATGTACACTTCATAGCAGGGTTGGTTGTAAGAGATTGTCGTATGATAATAAACCCGCCCATTGTGAAATTTCACAATAAAGAGTAAAAACCAACAAACTTTCATCTTCCTTTCTCCGATACTACCCCCGGACAACTTCCCTCAAATAGTAATCGCTGAAGGGTATACTGCAGGGATATTTCGTGACATTATGTCATAGCCGAAAATTTTACCATTCTATCGACTTGTTCATTGCCATAGATGTTAAGGTGTGGCGGAGTCCATAGAAACTGTATCGTATGCCTTTATATTTTAATTTATTTAAAAGTGCTTTAATATCGTAAATAAGATCATTTACGTTAGCTTCTATGTATGAAGCTAGGGATTCTAATACGCCTCTTGAGTATGTATATAATTATTTTGTAGGTATTTTTTACTTGTTCTTGAAATTCTATATATTTAAGGAATTATTTCATTGCAAAAGCCTCGGCTTGGAATATTGAAAGCATATCAGGTAGTTTTATAAATAATTTTAAATTTTTCCTTTAGATAAAAAAATACACACCCAGTCACCTTCATTTCTAATATTAGATCCGCCATTGTATAATTATATGTACTCAGGAAAGTGATGGTCAATGTGTGAGCATATCGTTATTGTGATATAAAAGATTTAATTTGCATAATTTTACTATCGTATTGATCTTCAAAACATGGCCATGGAGGGATTGTAAAAGCTCAACTGTATCTTTTGAGACATTTTTTATATTATAATACTGATTTAATAATAATGTTTTGAGAGAACTGTCATCGAGCAACAGTTTTTTTTATTTTTTTATAACGATTTATACAACTGAATTTTATAACATTTTCTTTCTTTTTTGTTTTTTTTTTTACTTTGAGAACCATATTTTATAGCAATTTTAAATAATTGATTGTATTGTTAAGAGCCCTGTCCGCCCTAAAGCGGGTAAGTCCCAGTTGGGTGACAATCAAATAAGCATGAGGTAAAGATTAAAATTTCACATTTACAATTAAACTATTTCCCATTTACAAACAATTGAATTAGATTGTTAATTTCACATTTACAATTACATTTATATAACAGTAGGTTAGGTACCTATGTAAATATCCGCTTGATTTTTGTTATATATGGACATGAATGTTCGATTCTGTACAATAAACATATACATGAGAGTACATAAATGCTATGAAAAAAATGAATTAAAAGTTTACCAACCTTTTCCAGTCCTCTTCGACTTTCTTTGGCTTTTCCACGGCAGTATGAAGATGGTAACTTATCATTTTGTTTTGGCATTTTTCATCATTCATTGCGAATAAATAACTCGTTTTTTAAAAAAAATATTCACGGTTAGGATCCTATATTATTGGCCTAAACGTATATACTTCGATTAGAATTTAAGAATTTTCTACGGTCCACTGGAGTTCCGACTCTATCTTCGAGCTCACTTCAGTTTTTCTACAAGCAACTGTCCAGGCAGATAACACTCCTCACAGAATGCAAAAACCCTTTAGTTTATCCTAAAAACAGACAATGCACAGATCACTGCGAGATCACAGCAAATGCCTGTATTGCACATGGTTTGTGCGCACGGAGACATTCAGACTATGGAAAATGATTGCGACTTTTGCTCGATGCGAATGCTCATAGGGTGCTCGTATTGTTTGTGCGCCAGTAAACGTCCAGACTAGAAATATGTTGCTACTTTTGTTGCTTGGTATGTTCTGTTGCGGATCTATGGTTTTGAATGGGTTGTATGGAGTAAGCTCACATTCATTCCATGGGCGCAATTCATCAGTGAATTCCATTCCACTCAGCTTGTATTTATTTTTCAATACTTCACCGCTACATCACTCTCTCTCAGGCTACTCGAGAGGGAGAAAGAGTCGGTAGCATGATTAAGAGAGGTTTTTATGTGGAGATATGGAAAGAATCAGCGGTGCCGCTCAAAAATTTAGCATTGTTAACATTTTTAATTTTGTCATTTCAGAGAAAATACAGTCACAAACAAGAGCGGGTATAAATCAAGCTGAAATTCAACCTGGAAGTAAGTATTGGTTATATCAGCGGTATGCAACATTTTCAAAACTGCAACCCCATATTTTGTTTTGTTTTCATCGACCTACGTGGGAAGGGAGCCTGTCTTACATATGTAGATTAAATGAAGCTATAGTAATGTTTTTCTGTGGAACTATCGTTTATTTTTTTATAAGTATACGTTGTGAGTTGACGTATTGACATAAATAATCTTTTTTATTCGTAAGATGCTTAGTGTTCAAGCGTATTTTCATTTTAATCAGTTTCTTAACCTCTCACTTGCTAATTTCTCCGAATAAATAACATGCGGGTACTGTTCATGATTTATATTTATAAACCACACCTTCGACAGCCTTTTGCAGATGTTTTGTAGACTTGTTTCTGTTTTGGCGACCCCATTATCACAATAATTCGAAGCCACTTTTGGGCTAGCAACGCAGAGATTGTGTGTTACTGGGCTATATAAATAAGAACACAAATTTACGAATTTGATCGCTCATTGCCTGGGCCGAACACTCGACTATCAATAGAGAAATCCACATCAAAATGGGTGATCCAACAGAAATGATTTCTTTAAACTTATAACAGACATCCTCCATATATTATACTTCCTTTGGGTTGTTACGAAACCTGTAGTCCAGGGGTCGGCAAACCATGGCTCGGGAGCCGCATGCAGCTCTTTAGCCTGAATATTGCGGCTCTTCTAAGGATCACTCAGCTTTGAGTGTCAGTGCGTAATATGTGCGACTTACAGCCGCAAGAAGCAAGTGCATTTGATGCAGCTCTACGTGTTTTGAGTTTTGTGAAGATGTCCGTTGTTTGCGCTTCACCCCCAGCAATAGCTCTCCGCAACGTCTCCAGGAAATTCACTTTTGGTTTCTTGACTAGAATGCACCCTGCCACCCCGGCCATCATTTTTTTTATTTTTTATGTCTGTTTTTTTACTAAGAATATAATAATAAGTAATAAATCTTGTATTTTATATCACAAACCTTTGAAAAAATGGCAACTTTACAAGAGAGCCATAAAATGTCTTCTTTTAATAAAAAAAAAATGAGATGGGTAGTATCGTTACACTATTGTAATTTTTGCGTGAAAATGACTTTCGTGGACTGTAATTTTTCACTTGACTAAATTTTTTTCTCAGCTCACAGTTTATAATACCTCAAGCTTTACACGACGACGCAAGAATCACTTGTGTATCCCTTTCCATTGCGGAGTTATGACTGATTCTTTAGGCGTTTTATTGCACTTTGAGACTCCTATCCGACATGCCAACTGCTCGATGACATAAGCACATGTGCAAGTTCAATATGCTCAGCAACGGAGCAGCAACGTTGTGCCTATTTTTAGAATATATGTACCTTGCAACGGAACCCTTGGATCATGGACCCACTATGAGCTTCAATTTCTAAAATAAATTGCCAGAAAACATAAAAAATATTCAAAATTATGACAAGTTCAGGAAAGAAACGAAGATATACTTACTAGAGAAATTTTATAAGAACTTAATGAATTTTAATCACTGGTATTCTGTGGTAACAAAATGTGTCTTTTTTTTTAACAAATGTGATATTTTACACTTTAACGCTCTTTAGAGCTTTTTTTTAAATATTTCTAAATTACCGAAATTCTGGATTCCTTTTTACTGTTATATTTTTTCCATTATTTTTTTATAGAAAATTATTATAATTTTATGTGTAATTGTGAAGTGTAATTTCGATTTATAATTTTATTAGTAATTGATAGGGTTATTAGTTTTTAAAAATAAAAATTGATATATGGGGGACCTCTGTATTGAAACCATTTTCATCTCAAAATATCAAGCTTTAAAAATGAACTGGATAACTTTTCAAGTGAACAATAACAATAATTACTCACTGACAGTAATGCTGTCTGCCTATTAGTATAAAATAATAATAATAAAATTTGATGAACACAACACTGCCGAATTCAAAGCAAACAACACTCATTCACCCAGCCTGCGCCCCTATTTTTTGAGGATAAATAGATCGAGAATGCCGTGATTTGATTGTGACATGACCTGGATCTTCAAATATGACAGGCAAAAAGTCCAGCGTATACCCAAGAATCCAGACCATCATACAAAATAATGGACATTTACGGATCTTGAATCAATTTACTGATTTTTACTGAAAAAACAGACTTAGCTCCCGCTCTGCAGCAGTCTTTTGAACATTTTGACCGCTTGTTAATCTACTGATATTCAAATATCTTTACAATTAGACAAAACACAAATCTAAAGAAAAAAATACGAGTACAAACATATTTGCATTTTTTTCAGATATGAAAATATGGTCCGATCCTTTCGGTCGAAAGAAGGAGAAAGAAGATTAATCAATTAATCATCCATATAGAAAGGTTTATTGTAGTTGTAAATAATGTTATTCTTAAGCTTGTTAATATATTGATTCAACTCAATCATTTTTTTAATTTTCCAACTCAAGTACCTAATTATCCACAAAAAATTATCCCATGACGCAGTTAGTATACCGAAATACTTGGAACTTGAGGCGCCACTGTTGCCAAGCGAAACACCAGTGTGAGCCAATACACCGAAAGCCTATTATTGCTTGCGCGGAGATACCATTCTTCTGAAAGTGCACATGACAAATAATATCTTCTTTGGTTTTTGAAAGATTATCTTCTTTGGTTATAAAAAAATAAAAATAATGTGATATATTGCATCATCACATATGAATTGTGTACTTGGTACGTATTAATATAGAGTCAAGTTGTTTGCCTCTATAGATTCCAAGCAAGATGCAAATTACAAAAAGGTTATGATTTCAGCTTTTATTTATTTGTATTCAGAAAAAAACAAAATATTGAAATTTCGCATAATTGTATTAAAGAATAAGAAATTTGCTACAAGACACATATTTTTATTTAAATGCATGCATGCGGGAGTCACTTAAATTTGATTGCAAAATGTCAGTTTTTCACCGTTTGAGTCACCTTAAATAATTCACACGGTAAGATTCATTTGTTTAAAAAAATAATGCAATTATGTTTCTGTATACTTTATTTAAGTTTGATGTAAAAATTTGTACATACACATATACATTATTATTCCATAATCACGCTTGCTTATGGTATACTCTTTAATCCGAGAGACGAATAATTTTTACACAAATACACATAATAATTATATCACTCAACGTTATTTTCATAAGAATTTTCTAAATTATCTAATTTCTAATTAGGAGAATGAAAAGCGCCGTAAAATAATTCAGCAGTTAAAAGTAAATATTTATAGACACCCACTATATATAGTACATTATTTACATATCCCTAAAAATTACTGCTACTTATACAATTAAATACTAAGTATTATTAAATAGGTGCTTTGTACTCGGAAATTTGTCGTAAAATCAAAATGTCAATATATATATCTATATATATATATATACAGCATTCAAAATCTGAGACGATCGTCCTTAGTTTAAAAAAAAAAATAAGGACAGTATACAATCTCACTATACAAAAAAAATCGTAATTGCACTTTTTATCATAATAAATTTACTAAGTATACATTTTGTATGTGGCAGTGGTCCTACTGTGAGTAGTCTCAGGGCTCGTTGTGGTTTACCGTTATAGGGTAAACTGCAGTGGGCGCCCGATCTAGAGCGACAGTGCTGCCACATTGCAAAAATTAAAAAGTAGCAGAGGTAAATGTAAATCAGTGTGCTACACGATGAAGTCATCATCGTCTCCAACTTGTAGGAATATGTCGTACGAGTCGCGCCGGCACAAACCGTCCTGCGAGAAGATGTACTTGTGATAGGAGCCATCTTTGCACACGGCTGCAAAATAAACAATTTAACTTATCGCATGCTCTTTCATCATATTTCTACGCATCAGGGCTGCCACCTTAGATCTTTCGACGCCAGCGCTTTTTTAGGAAAAAAATGAATTTTTAATATTTTTGGAACCTAGCGCTAAATTTAACGTCATTCATCATCTATTGAATGGCATAACCATTGAAATCATATATAAAAGGTTTGCACTGAAAGGGCTTTTCTATTGGGTCTGTGTTCTGTGGTCTAAACTTCTTTCATTTACTTTGGCCCTAGACAAACACACACTGTTGATCGAAAAGAGACATGTCCCATTCTGAAAGACTATTCAATTCCCTTCTATTTTGCGTACTTTAGATAGTGTAGTAGTAGTATGGGGTCATAATGGCTACGTGTAGCCTGGGCTATAATGGCCGTTGTGTTTTGGTCGGCCCAGCTTGCGGAGCAGCTCCTATTCAGGAGCCTCCCCGAAG
>JAOPUG010000105.1:2602635-2614359 GCA_027564375.1 Micropterix facetella
AGGTAGGTTTTACAGCTGTTATCTCTCCGAGTCCACCGAACCAATTTGCGACTTTGGCCGACTGTGTTTTCGAACCACGTGTTCGGAAAACTGAAGACCGAAGCCGCACAATTGAAGAACCGTCGGTTATACATATCAAATCGCGATAACCGACGAGGTAAAGTTGGGACCGCGGGAAGCCCTATTCCATACGGCCCGACATACAGTTTATCTATCCAACACTGTTGTTAAATTGTAGTGTAGACGCCAAGGGAATTTGTGATAAGGGCTGCTACACATGGGCTGAATATTCAGCTATGCTGTTCAGCCCGCACACAAGGTTGCATACAGCACACGTATTGGTAGCGGATGGCGTTGGTGATGTATTGGGACCTTGAATTGAAAACTTCGATTTCCTAAGAGATGGCGTACTTGTATTTTTTGACATTGGACCAAATTGCAAACAACTTCATGAATTTGACATGTCAAAGCTCCATCATTAGGCTAGAATTGTCAGTTTGTGTAATTTCGTTGAAGTGTAAACAACACAATTTTTGTGAGCTTTGAAGATGTCGAGGTTAGAGCCGATAAAATGTAATTTGGGGGAATATATGCTTTTCTGCTTTCATCTTAAGAAAACTGCTGCAGAATGTCATCGTTTGCTGTTGGTGGCTTGCGGGGAATTCACTCCTACAGATGGGACTGTTGAGACTTGGTTTCGCCGATTTGAAAAGGGTGATTTCGACGTGCAAGACAAAGAGCGCCCAGGCCAGAAGAAAAAAGTTGAAGAAGCCGAATTGGAGGTCATACTCGATTAAGATTCGAGTCTGAAACTGGAAAAGATAGATAAAACACTTAATGTTCATCCCTCAACCGTTTCGAAACGTTTGAATGCTATGGGAGTCATGCAAAAGGAAGGGAGTTGAAGGCAAGAGACGTCCAAATACATTTCACGACTTTTGAATTGCTCCTTCGACGAGGTTTTTCTTCACTGAATAATCATCGGCGATGAAAAGTGGATCTTTTATAAGAACTCCAAACACAAAAAATATCGCTTGTACGTCACCCAATCACTCCATCAACATCAACAGCCACGCCAAAGAGACATCTACGGAGCCAAGGTAATGCTTTGCATTCGGTAGAACCAAAAGAGAGCTGCTGAAACCGGGAGAGACTATCACGGGCGATCACTATCGAGCTCAGCTCAAGGTATGCAGTGAAGGTAAAACGGCTGGAATACGCCAAAAGCACAACAAGGTCATTTTCCAGCATGAAAATGCTTCACGCGTCACAAAGCAGGTCAAGAACTTCCTGGAACGCTTCACTGGGATGTCCTACCTCACCCGCAGTACTCCCAAGAATTGCACCCTCCGACTACTATTTGTTCCGCTCGATGACCTATGGCCTTTCCGAGTAGCGCTTCCAGTCTTTCGAGGATATCAAAAAATGGCTGTAATCATGGATAGTCTCCAAGGATGAAGATTTTTTCCGTTGGGGAGTCTGTCTCTTGCCAGAAAGATGGGAGAAAACCATAGCTAGCGATGGGCAATACTTTGAATGAAATGTACTTTCATTCGATTCATTTCAAAATAACATTCATTATCACGAAAAAATCGAAGTTTTTAATTTACGGTCCCATTAGATCGAATTTTTCCTTCGATTATCTCGATTTTTAAATGTTGAATATTTTGTTGAGTGGTTGCAAAACTTACATGTCTCTTCTCTTTTCTTCTCTACATAATATAAATGGAAGATTCTGTCAGTTTTCGTTTGTTCTTTATTGATTGTGTGTCCATTAACGTCCCTGCAACCAATGAACTGATTTTGATAGGTTTTTTTCCCATTAATAACAGAGTTGTCGGGCCACGATGTTGCAAAACTAGGAATGTGAGATTCGATAAGTGGCTAGTTAGTTGGGTATCAGTCTTCAACACCTAGATGTTCTTCTTTGTATTTAATTCAAAATAAATTAACAAACAGTCTCAACGACGACAGCCTCGAATCCTGCTCCAAGTTGAAGATTAGGAAATATATATCCAACTACTGATCATATATTGAGCAATCACCGTGCTGATCTATATCTTTGTTTCATATATTTTCATATATTCTTATCTAGTATTCCGCAATACCTGCAAACGGGGACGTCGACTATCTCTAGTATAGGCATATGTTTGTTGTCGATTGTGCCTACTGACCAGTCCTACCGTTTTCCTCAAGTTATTCCTGGATGGTCTCAGGTAATAATTTGGTAATTTTAGTGTGGGTTCTGTAATGGCCCCGTTTTCTTGCCTCTAGCTTGTTCCTCTCCTCATGTGCTTTAGCCACTCGTGTATCTCTCTGCAGCTGACAATGTGGGCTCTGGTCCAATCGATGGATGTGCCTTGAAACTCTCTACTTTTTCATTACCTCTCACTCCACTGCGTCACTGTGCTATTTGTTGATGACTGTTGTTTAAATACCGCGATGAGGCAAGATGGTGGGATTACTTTCGTTGCATGCAGCCGCCGCCTGTCGTCGCCAGGACATTTACATTTTAATCGACGTTTGGATCTATGAGTGCCATCTACTTGTTTTTATGAATAATAAAATTGCTATTGGCAATTATCAGTATGGACTGGAGAAATCTAATAGGATTATATGTATAATCAATCGTAGCATCCACTAATAACAGGAAAAGTAGCGATATACATATGTAACTTTGGCCTGTGTCTAGATTGGTAACCCCTAACTTATCTGCAATGGCTTAAAACTTCTATTCTAACTATTCCAACAAGTTTATCTCGTCACCACAATAATAAAAATACTCATACACGCTCTACTTGCTCTACGTATTGGTCAGATCCTCCTCCAGGCTAAGTAAACCAGAATGCACCTGAAGCAGCACCTGCGGGACTGATATTGAATTTTCTGTCACCTGGTGATGCTTAGGGTCACCCAGGGAAGCTGCATACCAAACTGGCTAAGATCAGACCACAGAAAATCTTCGGACGGACAAACCATCAATATGCAAAGCATTCATCAAACTATATGGCCCATCTTATGTAATACTATAGCTGGGCGAAAAAGTAAAAAAACCAAAATTGGAATGCATAGCGTTGATGTTTGTTTTTCTATATTATTTTTCATAGTCTTACCGTCAAATTAGCATTGTTTATGTCATCAAAACTGTTTAAAATTCATAATTTTCACTATGTATTCGCAACGAGGAGCAATAATAGCTTTAAATGAAGCTGAAAAAAGGCAAAGACTTAAATAGATGGCATACAAACTGAGCAAAGCGCAACTTCATAAAGATAAAGATAAAAAAGTTTACCTATGAAAATACACGCCACTGTTGAAAATTAGAAAAATATCATATTACAGTTTTTTTTTTGATTGGACAATCCCATAATTACCAGTATGATAGAATATGGGCTGTTAATCCTCCAAAATGTGCTGCAGTTGTTCCTCAATGCCAAAACGCTAAATCTGTTATAGTTTGGGGTGGCATTTATGCTACATGCAAAACTCCTCTTGTTTTTATTGAAAAGGGTGTCAAAACAAACCAAGAAGAGTACCAATGAGACATTATCGAAGATGTGGTTGTTCCTTGTAGGCAAGAGCATTTTAGCAACCATCCATGGATATTTCAACAAAACTGTTCCATCTCACAGGACTTTTAATTGTTCAACAGTGGTGGAAAGATAATTTTCCTGATTTCACCAGCTCTCAAGAATGACCACCCTACTCACCAGATCTGAATCCCATGGACTTCAGTGTATGATTAACTTTACAGGCAAGAGTCGGCACTACACGGAACAGAACGGGAATTTAAACGAGTTAAAGTCAGCATTTATCCGGGAATGGGATAAAATAATGGTGGAGTAAGTGCGGAATATTGTTTCGAACTTCAGATTACCCAGAGAACCAAATTTGATTTGAAAATGGAGAGAACGAACTTCAGATTACCAAATTTGGTTAAGATAGGACCATGGGAAGTCTTCGGACACACGGACAAATAAACAAACGCAAAAACCCACAGCATGCATTAGACTATATGGTCCGTTCTACATAAAAAACGGTTATGCAAACACAGCCTAAATGTGGGTGGACTTTTCCTAAAGTTCTTCTTATAGATTTAATTTTGAGTGTGATTCATGGAATATTTTTATTTGTCACCTTCATTTCTACGAAGCGAATAAACCTATTAATAATGTATGAGCCATATCTAACCGTTTGCCATGCCCCGGTAGTCGAACATGATAATAGGTCAGTAGGCCACTGAGTAATCAATGTTATAAAATCATGATTAATACGTAGAAGTGTGACTTTGTTATATTTGCTTCATTTTTTATTAATGGGTGAATAAACATGTGTGGGTTAGTAATTATGAGGATGGAATAAATGTAAGTGTTATTCCTCGTAATGAAATTAATGAGGAAAAACGATTTAACTCTTGTGGTGGGGTTGTGTCTAATTATACCGCCGGGTGGTGAAGAAGGTGTTGAACTCAGCTTGCTATGGCTTCACCGAACATTTCCGGGCCCATTGGCAGTATAGGACGGTGTCAGGCGAGGATGGTACTAGTGAGCAGCGCATTGGCTTGCTACAAGCCCTCATTAGCTAGTCTGCGATGACTAGGACACGGAGAACAATCAGTCCCGCCCTGGACCTCCCTCTTTCTACCGATCCAAATTCTGTGGGATGTCTCCAGTCACACTCTCTCCATATATGACCTTAGCGCCGATCTTGGCTGGCCTAGATTCTTGAAGAGACTATAGAGTGACTTCACTGGTAGTCGTCTTGCTCCGACTTCCACAGCGAAGAGATCAGTCTTGAATCCGTTTCTCACTATCCTGGTCTACTAAGTTGCAGTACTTGTTTACTTGGAAGCTTGAAGCTGTGGTCCTTCGGGATGTTACTCTCCCATGGAACTGTAAGTTTAACAGGTATTACATGCTTTGTATTAGTATTACTGTAGGCTTTCTCCGAAATTTGCAACCGCGGTGGAGTTGGATATGTGGATTGTGTTGCCAACATTTTCTGAAATCATCTCTGGGTGATATAACGATAACTTTCGTTGAAACTCCTCGGGATAGAGATCCCACGATTTAAGATCGAATCTTAAATCCAACCCTGCAAGCTAATATCTTACAGATTAATTAGAATAACCGTCCAAGAAAAATGACCTCTAATACGGCCGCTGTAGGCCATTTTTCCATGCGGAGATCACACTAACGGCTGAGGGTTTATAAGTGTCATTTTGCAGGTAGGGCGAATTTGAGGAGGGTACTTTAAAGCACCATCTCAAACCTGAAGGGTTAGTACTTAGGCCACACTGAAAGTTTCTGGATTCTGTAAAAGTAAAACAATTCTCTCTGACAGTTTATACAATTTTACATATTTTGAAACCATTGGGGAAATCAGTGGCCCAGTCTCCTAAATGGCTTTTTGGAACGCTATCACTGCCGCTTCTGCAAAGCTGATTGCGATTTTTTTATTGGCGGTTCTTATTTTTCGATTGGCGGATTATCTCTTTCTTTGCATCGTTGTGTATCTTTCAATACTTTTCTAAGTTTGTGTGTTGCAGTTCAGTTTTGGTTTTTATTACACAAGCTGAACGTCAAAAGTCAATAATAGTACATTATACATCTTTTTTTTTTCCTGTGAATGCTACATATACAATTCCACTGGAAAGAACCGCCAAACCGACTTCGCTTCTTGTCATTCACATACCCGAGGTTCCTGTAAATTGAAAACATTAAATGTCTGTGTAGTAATATCGTGGGAAACAGATCGGCGCTGCATGAAACTCCGCGAGCACCTGTAGTCAGGGTTCGACCAACGCATGTGATCACCCGTCGGGCTGAGGAACTGCTGTGCTCCGTTGACAATAGGCTGGAGTGGCTACACGAGAAGGATACATCTAATGACGTCTTCCTATACTACTAAAAGACATGCACGTCATGTGTCATGCGTTATTACAATAGAGAAAGCATATGAATGCACATGGAGCGAGTGAAGAATTAGGGAAGGTAGTGTCGCAGCCTATTTTTTACTTTTACTAAATTTAATGAAATTGGTATAGTGGACCTTAAATTTAGTATAATTTTCCTCCTCTTATTTTACAGAAAAAATGTAGTACATAGAAGACATCAGTATTAAATAAATTTAATTATTTTTATATATTATATGGTAAATCTCACGTGAGGAGGGGGGTCACACCACATATTACCAAATCGCACCAGGGGGAAGGAGTGTCCAAATGAAAAAAATATCTCCCGTAGTTAATGGACGCCCCTAATCAACTATGTAGTAGGTAGTTCTTGTCAGTAGCTATCAATTACTTGGCCGACTTGGAAACCACAATGCTAAAATGCGGATCGACTCTTTTTCAGCTTTCTCGCTTGCTTTTTCACGATCAGTATCGGAATAGTCAATGTATATATTCATCATCAAATATTTTGCCATACTAATATAAAAATGTCTCTCCCGACTATGAATTAGCTTTAAGAAGGGGTACCACCATAAAAATCACATCATATAATCAAAATAAAAGGTATAATTACACATTTTTAACTATAAATGGTATACGAATAGTTAGCTAGAGTCCTAAAGTTTGATGTGATTACAGTTTTATTTAATATTCTTCTATATCTTATGAGAAATATTCAGAGAAATATCGATAAAAATAAGCACAAATGGCTATAATGATACTAGTTGGTTGTAGCGCACCTAAGGCGCCCGCCGAATAGTTCGAATTTTGAATGTTACAGGGGCCACCTCCCTCCCCCCTTTCTAATCATGCTGCCGTCTAGCCTTACACAGCGTCTACAGCGTTATGCCACATCATTACTGATTCAGCCAGTGAGACAATAATGAGCGTAACTATATATTATGATTCAGATACTTATTTTAAAATAACATATCCCAGTGTCAATTTATAAGTCAATAAGTCGATGAATCATCTATAAGGAGGAAATTAGTCAAAATGTATTAATTTTTCAGTAAAATTCAGCAAAACATTTCAGCAAAAAATATAAACTCTAATTTTTTGCCGAATTTTAGTGAAAAAACTTGTAGACTCCCAGAGGTTTGTTTAAGATTAATTTGTTTAAGAGTGTACTCTAACTTTGACTCTGAGATTAATGAAATCTTTTTCATTTTATAGCTATGACGATTATACGATCCCACAAGAAAGCTTTTGAGCAATTTTTCCGAATTTCTTGCATGGATTTCTCGTGACATGTGTCATATTGCGATATAAATGTATCTTTACATCGTACCTTGGGTCTTTGGCTACCTATTCGTATATAATTTGTAGTAGAATCGTTTGTAACAATGCTAATATCACCCCTAAATTAAGTGTCTTTTGCCTGTTGCCGGGCCTTAATGTGAAAATTAAACTATATAAATAAATTATCTCCGAAGTTCCTCATCCGTAAATGTTGAACTTTTTGTTGAAAACCAAAACAAAGTCTGTGACTATCATAGTTTTTGAAAAACGTACGGAACTCTCAACGCTAGATTAAAACTGACACTTAACTGTTTTCCTTTTTTTTTAGGTTACGATGGGCCGATGCAGTTTTTAATGTCACCCACGAATCCAGATCAAGTTATACCTCTGCAAACCAATAGGCTTTCAACTTTTGATGGTATGTTATTTTTCCACATTTGAATCCGCCCCCAAGTGAGGTAGAAAGGTTCACGGCTCAACATAGAGATCGCGCTCAATAAGAAAATGGATATGTTTTTTAAATATCGAATTTTCCACATAAAATGATGCCAATGCTGCAAACTTTCCAAAAAATACATTCCATTGAAAATATATTTTTGAAAATGAATGAATTGGAGTATTTTTTTTTTATTTAGTTGGGACCGTTCTGAGGTTTTCTAAGCCTAGTATCACTGTGACTATCTCCGGTCTATTGTTATTGCCGCCTACTACTATATTTCCATGCTGAGCTTCGCGTCAGTTAAGAACCGCGATAAGGTTTTGGCACTAGATCGTTTTATCCTCTTTAGGTTGGAGGTGGTAGTTACCCAGGTAGATGTTTATTTTACGTATCATTAGACCGCATATGCATAGGAGGTGCAGGGGAGTTTCGTTGAAGTTTGGCAGCGCCTGCACACTAGTGTCCCTGAGCTTGAGGTTGAGCATGTGCTCGTTTAGGCCACAATGTCCTGTGAGTGCTTTAACTAGTATGCATAGGTTGTTCCTACTTCGCCCTAAATCCTCGTGGGTAGTCTTACACTCGTAAGCTTCGATGAGCGTTTTGGAATGATTCAAGGCCAGCGCGCTGTTCCAGCGGTTAAAGGATTGTTCTATGCAGAGGAGCATTTAGAGTATTAGGTTTTCTAGGCTTTTCGACACCCCACAGCACGGTTCAGGATCGTATAGTGTTCCTTTTGCTCTTTGCAAGTTGGCTTTTTCGATGCCTTCGATCCCTGTATGACCGGGGACCCATCTCAGTTCTATCCTGTTCTTTTCACCCAGAGAGTTCAAAAGTGCTAAGCATGTTTGCACCAACTTTGATCTAATAGTGTCTGAAGCTAGAGCCAAAAGAGCTGCCTGGCGGATATAAATGTGATAATTGGCGTATTTCTTTCGGAGGTTGATATCCGCACATTCCGTGGTGAATGTTCAATATATTTATTTCATTTTCAGCAGTTCAAAGTATAGTTACATATGAGTTACTTATAGGTAATATGTAGGTACACATATAAAAAAATTAAAAGTAAACCGACAGATCGGGAATTAAAACAGTATTACAGAGTAAATTTCTCATATTAGTTAAATCTCTTCATACTCACTATAACTATAAGGACTTTCTTTATTAATAGTTTTTTAAACGGTTTTAAATCTACTTTAATTTTCTATATTCTTCAACTTCTGCGGTAACATTGTTAGACAGGTAGCGCTCGTGGCCTGCGGCGCTAATGCACGTCTCAATGTCGCCTGCGCCTATCTTCAGTTTTTAGTGTTAAGCGGGTAACGGATGGGTAGAGTTGTGCGCCACAATACATTTCATGGGATGAATTTTATTGTGTTACTATATCTGAAAACAGTTTCGTTGTAATCGTCAACTTCACGTTCATCGAGTCATAGCGACTAATTATTAACAGGAGAGTTTGCAAGCAAATTCATAAAACTCAAAGAAATCCAGATAAATTATTCAAATATTTCAGAATGTCTGTGTCAACATTTGATGAGATACTTACTAAATTAAAGCTACAGCTATGTTCTATTTCACCTGCAGAACCAGAACCAGAAGAATGGTTGAATCAATACTTGGTATTTTATCTAATAAATTTCGAATTTATCACAGGGAAATGAACATAAAACTGTTCTAGTTTGTGATATTGTTAAAGCTACTTGTATTTTACATAATTTCATTCGTATAAGAGATGGGTATAAGGCAAAACACACTTTTATGCTGGCGCCATATAAACAGAAAACGCTGTTGATTATTGCATTAATGGACATTAGTGTAGCCATGACTTAACATGATAATTTTTCAACGGCATTCACAATGCCATTTGGCATTAGGTGATAGCTTGGATGGCGGTATTTTTTGGCAGATCAAAGAGATTTATCGCGATAATATATGCTTGTAGTGGCCACACTTATATTTATCATTATGCACCAAGAGGGCGCCGATGGAGCTACTGTTGATCGACTATAACTGCGGCTACGTATTCTAGGGCTATGGAGTGATTGAGTTTCTGGAAATACTTCGAACTGAACTATGTTTATAGGTTTTTTCTTGGACCAGTAATGATAAGACATATTAGTATAATAAAAATTGACACTCATAAAATACAGTGTAGCAGCTACTGCGTCCATCTTGATTGGTGGAACATTTATCGCATTTTTTAAGGCGATAATGGGTATTGCTGTACACAAAATCAACCCGCAAGGGGTGCGACCTGTGTCACTCTTTACGGCGCAATGAGTTGTGGGGCGCTCACGTGAGAGTGTCCGCTGGGTGTGAGCGCTGGAGCGGGTGATCTTGCCGTCCTTCGTGGGTGAAAACCTGCGCAGTTGCACCCGCGCGATTTAAAAATAACGACAGAGAGTTTGAAACTGTCATTTCTATTGAAGTTAGGGGTTCTTATTATTTCAATGGCTTCCCGGATCATGCTGGGAAAGTAGAATTGTTCCCGGATCATGCTGGGAAAGTAGAATTGTTCTTTGGATAACATAATGGCACTTTGAAACTGCACCCAGTGGTTAATTCCGCTATCCAATGTGTTTGCAGATCGTCAATTTTTTCGCTGTACGTTTTTAGCAGCTTTGATATGTTCCATTAGTCGATTTGCTATGAGCCATTTCGTTTGTCCAACGTGGCCTAACCCACAGCTGCATTAAATTTCATACAAACCCAAAGTTTGCAGTGGTATTACATCCAATACAGGTGTCAGATATTGAGCTATATTTTAAGTCAGTTTGAAGATCGTTTTTATATGGAATTTGTTTAACATCTTTATTCAATTTGTCACACCCTTGGCGTATGGTAAGAATGCTCGTGATCTGCACGGTTTCTGAGCGTCCCATAATATTTTCCTTAACCATTTTTCCTAAGGATATTATTGACATGTTCTATCTCCTTCGGAAAATGCTCAGCGTCATATAGATTGTGGGCTCGATTTTTATCTTCTTTACCCGGTAAACTCTTACTACGACTACACTTATAAACTCTACCCGGTAAATTCGTTTTTTATCTTGTTTATAATATCAATTAGCTTGTCGGTGCACTCTTCAAGTTAAAAGACAATAATATGAACGCTTTACATTGAATTTAGCAATGCATCAAAGTTAATTTTTGCAGATCTTGGCAATCAGATCGAGGTTCTCACGGTGGGTTCAGCGATCGATGACGACGGTTCGGATCTTCGTGAAGACGACGAGAGCACTCCTGTGGGGGTGGAATCACCGGTGGTCAGCCGCGGAGTTGTACCGAGCGCGAGCGCCGATGAAGTCAGCAACGACGCTCCCGTTGCACCTTTGACAAATAACGGCGGCAGGGACACCGGTTTCACAAAATACGGCTTCGTCAATGCCAATTCTGATGTAAGTTTCGTTTCTTTCTCTTGTTCCACTTCCGAGGATGTGGAATATTTCACATTATTTTGTAGGTGCGGATGTTGAGCGGTTTTTTTAAAAGGATCCTTAAGGGGTTTAAAAGCCATATTCCTAGCTGTGCGATATTGCATTTAACATTTATTAAATAAATTAATAATTATACTGCTATTAGCATATTATTCAAACTAAAATATCGTTGTTCCACAGTCATCTAACGTACCTGCTTTTTTGCTACTTTACAGGAGACACAAAAAACTATTTTAAAGATCTGATTAAATAGACAGCGTAATAAAGCAAATAGGTAATTTGCACTGAGCCGACATTTTTCGAAGCACGAAAATGCAGACATTTTTCCGCCTTTATATTTACATTTTGAAAAATAAAAATGTGAACAGATACCACAGTTGTTAATAGCTGAACACCACAAAGACCAAGTAAAAGATAAACAGTAAAGGACCCGTAAAGACACCTACAGTTACAGCTTACTGAATTCGACTGGAGAAGATTGATAACATCATTATTTATCTGGGCTGCAATTTGAGCGACAACTGGCATATGAGCAAGGAGATAAAAATATACATTGAAAAATCCAGAGATGCATTCTAAAGGGTGTTTTTTATAGAGGTATAGAACTTTAAGTTGGCAACACTTTTTTAACTGGCGGCCATTTTGTCAGCTGT
>JAOPUG010000105.1:3000214-3014540 GCA_027564375.1 Micropterix facetella
TGTGATGATCATTCCCATATCGCCCAACTAAGTAAAAACTTGTTCTAGGGCAAACATTTTAAACCGTAAAAAGACGTCCATATATCATACATGCTTGAAAGAAAATAATAAGATTACAAAAAAGATTTTAAAAACAAGAAACTTACTTTAAAAAGACTTTAAAAAAATATAAAAAATAACAAAAAGTAATAAAAAGAAATAAAACAATTAAGTTTTATATATTATAATGTTAATATATCACACAGCATCCAAACGCACTACTGTTGACTACACCAGATCTGGACTTATTCCAGTCATCGAACAAAGTGCATAAAGGCAATCACACTGAATTAAATGTGCAATAGGTGGCAACCCTAGGTGCTGAAGGAAAAAGCCATACTGTGAAGGATTCCGGCCCAAGCGCTAGACGGCTCATTAACTTCGCATCATTGTCACTCGTCATGTTGCATCCCGCGTCTCGCCCCTCTACAATATGCAAAATGGTTCCTGTAGTATTGCCAGCTTCTCCTCTTTCGTTTCGAGAAAAGTAAATAAATTAAATAATAATAAATCCCTACATCAGCTCATCCCTGTTAAAGTGAAAGAATCTCCAGGCCCCTGGTAAAATTAGACATATCAATAGTTGCTATTTATCAAAAATCAAGAAGCAGGACCAATTTGACAGTTATGATTTCTACGATTTGAGGTTTGGAAAAACTGACTGACCCAGCAATTTAAAGCAATCATAAGCGATGTATTATTATTTTAGATGGTGGGATCAGTACATCCAAAGGTCAGAGCATTAAATTTGGAAGTACTGAACTTTCGACGATCTGAGTGTGGCTAGCAGGACAGTGTCCAAAATTCAATACGTATAATTTCGTACTGAACCTGACTCATCCCAATTACACATGTTTATAAATCCTACCGAAAGAAAATAAAAACATCTAAACTCTGTTTTTACTTTTTTGTTAGTTGAAATTTGGTTAGTTTGGCATGCAATCTAATAAAATAGATACTCACGTGGATCCCTGAAAGGTACTAGAATATAATTGTATATGGGTTTGTCTTCCCGTTCCAGCATAGCTTCTAAAATCATAGCAGCTCCCTTCCGGAGTTGAACGAGGTCATCCCACATGGATCCTGTTGCATCGAAGACAAAGGCTAAGCTGCTCTGATGACGGTTAGCAGGATGGTCTACGTGTTCCTTACCTACAGAAACCAAAACTGTATTACACTCAAAAACACAAGTCTAAAGTAACATATAATAAACGATCCGACATGACTTAGGCTAAAATTTCTCTGTAAAGCCTCAAGAAACTGAGATCATTTTACCGATGGATAAAGCAAAACTCCTTCTGAAACAGCGCTGCTATATTGTACGCCTATTATGCATTTAAAATTTGTAAATTTGAAATCAAATTGCATACGGAATATAGTACTGAATATGCCTGCCAATTATTATATGAATGTTTTAAAAAGCAAACATATTTTCCCCAGATTCCACTTGTTTTTGGGAGAGCTACTAAGCAGAATTCATAACTACTTGCCCCATAGTATGTTATTGTAAAGAACAAAAAAACAATAGAAATATTTTTTGTTTAATTTTTAATTTTAATGATTAATCAGTTTTGAAACCATCGTGATTATTTAATTAATAATGCTTGGCAACATGTATTATATGTAAAAATTGACAATATTATTATTTCTTCGCCGTTAATGGTAGTTCATACTCGTAGCCTGGCTGACTGATTTTAACAATAATTATTGACTGCTCTATGTTTGGCTACTGTTATTCCAATTCCTGTCTTGCTTAATTATTTATACATTTTTTTTACATTTTATATTTCTTACATTACGTATTAAAATGTTATTTCTTTTATTTATTTATAAGATAATATACATTTACAAATTGTCTGCCTAAATTTTAATAAAATACATGGAAGAAGTGAAATTTCCAACCGCAACTAGTTTTTTTTTTTTGCTAGAAAATGGCTGAAATAATGCACAACTAAGAAATTCTTGTTCTAGGTCTAAATAACTTTTTTGTTTAATGATGTATTTGTTTTAAATGTGGTTTTATATTCTGGCCAGACCTTTTTTAATTTTAAATTCTTAAATTTAGTAAAACAAAGTTAGAAGACTGGACGAATTGCATTGTGAATGTTAATTTTACATACCTCTGTTAATGCACAATTTACTCAATAACATTCTATTCTAATCTATGGACAATCTTTGTACATTATTTTATTTAACCCTTTGAAACTATTTTGGAAATAATAATAATTAAATTGAAGACTGCGCCATGCATAACGGTGTTCATAAATATGCAAATAAATGGGCTTTACATGTAAAAAAAAACTACCCTCTTTATCCATGGGCTGTATGGGTTAATTAATAATTAAAAATATATATTCAATGTAAAATCTTACCTACAAATAATAATAAAAAACATTATTTTTATTTTTCACACACATAACATAAATTTTTACATTATTTCATAAACTTAATGTATAAATCAGTAGAAATACACTTTTTTACCCAATTTACTGTGAGACTCACTCCTAACTTGCTAAGTATAGACCTCCTCCAGAATCTGCCACTTTCTTTTGTCTCTCGCTATTGTGGTCCATCTTCCAATTTCTTGTGCGTGCTGTCTTTCTCTCGATCCTTTGCCGCCTCGCCGGGTACCAATCCTGTACTACCTTCAACCATCCTCCGTTATCCTAATCGCATGTGTTGTCCATTTCTATTTCATTTCGGCCGCATGCCTGGCACAGTCCTCCGCTTTTGCCTTAAAGTCCTTTCAGAAGTGCCACAACCACACCACAGCAGCAAAAATGTCGCCAGGCAGTAGCTAGTGTGAATGGTCCCACAGCAGCTGATTGAAGTTGTATTGTGGCAGCCACAAAATCGTGTGGTTGTGTTTTTTCAACAGCAAATTTCGGAGAGGTTGTCGCTCAACGAACACAATCATGGACTTTGGAGAGCACGAATTCTAGATGCTATCATTATTGTGGCTTTTATTACAATGAAGATGTCGTTGTCTGTATAACAGAAAATAGTTGCGCGTACGGTAGTCGCAATGTGGTTGGCCGTTTGCCACGAATGGTTGCGTATGGCCGTGATGTCGTCGGTATTGACCATACGTTTGCGACAGCAGTGGAAAGCGATTGTACGTGTAATGGAACTCCACATTTTCATACCATTTTGTGCCCGGCTACATTTTTGTCGCTGTGGTGTGGTTGTGGTTGTCGCACATCTAAAAGGACCCTTAGCCCTGAACTCAGTGTTTCTTTTTCTTTAGAATGCGTTTTCTTTAGGATTTTGTGCTTCATGGCTCTTTTGGCACGCTCGCATTTTGTTTATCTGTTTTTTCATTAGTATCCATGTTTGGCATCTGTAGATCAGAATGGTAGTGAAGTGAAGTATCTAACAATCGTCTCTTCAGGCTTAGAGAAAGTTTGCATTTCAAGGTATATTTCAACATCCAGAATCTCTTCCAAGTGTTATCTGTCGACTTCCTCGGTAGCTCTGTCTTGAAACGAGATGGTCTCTCCTAAATAGACATATTACTCGACATACTTTTTCTCATTCAGATAATATTGGGCTGTTAAAAAAACTGTGAAAGATTTTTGATTTATCACTGTTTATTTCTAATTTAACTGTTTTGCTCTGTACATCAGCCGGTGGAGCATTTACTGCAATAGTCTGGATTGTCCGCAAATAAAACAATAGCATTCGCAAAACAAAGATGGCTGATCATTTGTCATTCCATACCAATTTATAAAATAAATATATGAGGTAAACCTCATGGCACCGGTGAGCCTGTGCCAGGTCACAGCGGGATCAATATGTGAGACTCCCTTTAAAGCTAGTCCTCGGAATGCGAGGGAGTTCATCTAATTACCTAAGGGGCCCTAACATTTTTGGTCCGTGCCAATTTAGAATATAAATATTCAGGTGAAGTTTTTTGCTCACTTTATTGACATATTATTATGTCGCAAAGAAATACTCACATCTTCCTTACTGTTATGGAGAATATAGAGTTGCTGTTATAATTAATACTGGCATCAACATTCACTCAAGCAAATATCTAGTGTCTTCAAATGAAATCCAGTCAAAATAGCCGATAAGAGGTTTACCTTGCAAAAGGATTGCTCCGCTTTTTATTCCGGCTGCCATTTTTCCAAGATGGTGGCCAACATCAGTTTTGCACAATATATCTCTTTCAGTATGCTCTAAAGTAAAATAGTCTTAGTAAATGTTATAGAGGGGGAAAATCTTCACATTTACTCCTTTCACTGTTTTATTGACAGATGAATAGTTTCCGATTTATGCATATTGGCATACACACGAATATATCTACGAAGCACGGTGGCCTTCCCAACTATGCATGGAATTTTATATAGGAAAAAGGTCCCACAAATGATTATTCTTTCTCCAGCAATCATCTCAATACTATTTTCATCGAAAACTTAACAACCTTGGTGTGGAAAAGCAAGTGCCAAGCATTACATATTTTTAAGAGCCAATGGATAATTCAACTTGTATTTTAATAAAAATTGAATAAAATGCATAAAAATAATGTTTCCGTTGACATCGTTAGGTTCTTGTAAAATTATATTGGATAATGTAGAATAATCACAAAAATCAATAAAATATATTAGCAAAAATCCAATAGTGAAATAGTAAAATTAAGTAGATAATCGTAAATTACAAAAGATTAAAACTATAAAATTAAAATGTAAAATAATTGAATAAAAAGAATACTGTAAATTAATGTTGAATAGTCAGATTAAAAGGCATTTGTAAATCAATGTAGAATTATTTCGTAGTGTACATAGATTGAAGAATAGTCAAATTATAAAAAACTAGATTATGGTAGAATTACGTAAATAAAATTGAAATTGGTATTGTTTTGTTATTAAAGGGAGAGCATGAGAACAGATTCACTAGGATCGGCTAATCAAAATGACATCACGGTGTATAAATTCAAGTGGTAAGATGACAAGGGGGTATTGGAGGGCTCGACGTGTAGTCTTCATCGGCGGCACGCGTATCTTCTTCTTCTCGTCTTTGGCCGGTATCGGAGTTGGTCCTCGCAGAAGCGAAGGTAGCATCTGTGAGGTCATCTGTTCAAGGTGAATAAGACACATTTCTTGAGAAATCCAAAGAATCACTTTCTAGTGAAAAGAATACTGGATGCATGGAATGGACCGCCGGAACAAGTTGTGGAAGAAAATGTCGACCCGTTTAATAATCATATGAATAATTTCCTTCATGCAAAGCCACAGACATAGGTGAATCAGTTAAAAATAACTGCCTGTCTATTATAATATTAAATAAATAAAATTCTTACCCTTTAGTAAAACATCTGTTAACTTGTTTACATTACTGGGGAGATCAGCAATGTTGATTGAGTTAACATGAGCACCGTCACTTTGGTACTCCTCCGACAATCCACTGAGGAGTTTCTCGAGGCTGTTTGTAGTATTTTCCATGGCGGGCGGTACAGTGCCAATGAACAAATCCGCCATGTTCGCGCCATTTGTAAGTTTCTCATTAAATAACACATTGTCAGTAATATTCGGGATAGCAATGGCGCCGGATAAACAAAGAACACTCGAGATCGATAACAACAGACGCATTTTAAATTTATGAGCTCACGGTGTAGCGCATGCTTGTGCACGACTACACAAGGGCCACAATCACAAGACGCTCAACTCAATGTCACAACTCCATAAGCACTAATTAGACAATAAAACAAAAATAAACAATCGTTCAATTAATTGGAGCATCAGTCTCAGGAACGTATGTATGTCACGGACTAAAATAACTTATTGAATGATCTACGAGTTGAGAATATGATGTAGCTAATTATCGGAAGTTATTTTTTTTCTCTTATGTTGGCGCAACTGTAAAAATTTACTTTTGATATCAGTGTGGATAAATAAACTGTGTGTGCAACCGGGGGAAAGATACTGAGCACTGTTAATATAGTTATTATTAATATTATTATATTATAATATAGTTATTATTAATAGTATTATATTATAATATAGTTATTATTAATATTATTATATTATAATATAGTAACATAATTTTAGATTGCAATGTATGGAAAATTAAGCAAAATATATGGAGTAATTTTATCTATCAAAATTCGTTATCGAGCGAAGTTAAAATTTATTATTCGTCCCACCCCCTCTTTTATTTCATTTTGCTATGCTATTTTGAATATTCACTTGCCGTCTTGACGACTGTCAGTCGGAGCTGTGTACACAATATCAGTCGTCTCATGTAATTTTTTATTTGGGAAATTATTTATTCGGGAGTGGGCGGGTAGGTTTATAAATGTTAGCTTTGCTCTATATATAGCAAACGTATCACGATAGATAAAATTACTCCATACATATTGCTAAATTTGCAACTATTAGGCAAGCAGTTAGATTTAAGATTCGTACTATGGCCGAACCCGCTACCCCAAGGCGTTTCAATGAACTTTATCGTTATATCGCCCCGCGAGATAAACGCAGAAAATTTTGATGAAAACAATCCATGTGTCCAACTCCACCGCAGCCCGTTAGAGACCAACACCTTATTAGCGAAACACTGGGCAAGCAAACCTACACCCAGAGAGCTAGCCTCAGTCCCTAACTACCAAATTCAGACAGATTTCTCCATCAACCCGTTTGGTGCTGGGTTCGAAGTTGAAGTGTCCTTTACTCGGCTCTCATCAGAGATTGAGTGGCCAATGGATCATTCGTAAGGATTGAAGACATTAGGTCAACAACTATCCCCGCTTTCTAGGTCGCATTACGCTTCTATATCCCCCTGGCTTTTCGCAAATTGAGCAAAGGATGGTAAACCGACCAGTGCAACAATTACCCAGGGCCGTCTGAGGTTCCCTCCCCCAGATCAGCACTCGGCTTCACCTGGTTCAGTCCCTCTTCGAGGAGGCCGCAGGATGGGAGTTAAATCGTGAGTCGGGCCGACCAAGGTAATATAACGGTCTTTAGAGCCCGAGTTGCACATCCCAATTAGGCCCCTATTAGGCAAGCAGTCATTTAAATGGATGCGTCTATATCTGTGGCTGCATTTAGCTAAGTATCTAGACAAGTGATTCCCAACGTGGGCAATATCGGCCTCCAGTAGGTGAACAAAGCCGCTTGGGGGGCGATCGAAAGTTAAGTGATTTGGGGGTGATTTTATATTGGGAACGATTTGCATACGCACAAAGTATGCACTTACTTTCATATTCATACTTACTTTTATTTATAAATTAACAAACAATCATGAAAATATTACTCAACGATATGCAATTGCGATATACATTCCTACATCATATTGATAGTGATTATAGTAAGATAAATAACATACATTAACCATCGTCAGTTTGTACAAGCATGATCACAGTTGACTGTGACAAATAGCTGAAGGCGTCTTGTTAAGAGTGTAACTGTCTGATTATAGGATTTTGCGTATAATTTAATTGTTTTACATTCGCTTCAAAGAGGTTATCTTTGCTTACTTTTTCACCAGCTCACATTACGCAGTCAGTATCCAGTCAACAACACCCAGTAAAGCAAATGTTTGTTTCTCCTATTTCGGTCCAGTATCATTAGTACCCATAACAGGGATGATGGATAGCATGAAAAACAGGAAGATTTTTGCCAGACCGAATGATCCCTGAACTGCCCAGTTTTTCAACAGAGCCTGGCACCTTACTAAGCATCCAAGATTGTAAAATAAAATCACCAACAATAGTGTAACATTTGTGGATTGGCCTAGCAATTCAATTCACAGAATCAAGCGAACACTGTTTTGGTCATCCGTATTTATGATGCACGGTTGTTCATTTTCTATTCTTTCCACATGCCCTAACCGCCTGAGACTTCTGATTTCCAGGAATCTCACAGCATGTGCATCATTACACAAGTTATACAGTTCTTTGTTTGTTCGTCTTTTCCATCCATCCTTCAGCACGGTAAGTTAAGAGACTGGTCTGATAGTGTCTTGTAGGGTTGCCTTCGTAACACCTAATTACAGTCAATAATCGTTCTTTTACATCTCCACTGGTGTTTTTGTCGCTGGTAATTTATTCAAATTCAAATTCATTTATTCATATTCAATTTTAAATTGATAATTTACAATAATCAGAACCTAACTAGGCTACCACCTGTTCTAAGGCTGACAATTTATTTTAATCATTACCATTTTCGTTTTCAGAAATTAATAAACTTTATCATATTCAATTGTCTTAATTATGTATATCAAATTCTACAAAAAATGTCATAAAATTATAGCTTTAAAATAAGATTAAAATTAAATTTCATCAATAATAGAATTTACTTACAAAAAAAAATAATGTAATAGAAGTAATGAATGATAATAATATACACAAGGGTATAATATTATGATCCATATTCACTACGTTATTCTAGTTTACTTAAAATTGTACTTATTTAAAATTATGATTTATTCTACTTATACTTATATAACTTATAATATTATCTAATAAAATTTTCAATGTCTGCACTCGTACAATTTATTAATTATTAATGAGCTGAGGCATCCGAATTTCAGATATAAGGACCAATAAAAAAGGCAAAACTCAGTTTATTCTTCCAATTCGCAGCTATATATTTAGTTTTCTCCTGATTTATATTAATAGGGTTATACATTTTGCTGCTTTGTCCAATACTAAAAAGGGTTTATTAAGTGCTTGTAGAGAGTGTGCAACGATATCAATATCATCACTATATGCAAGTACATAGTTCCAGCGACTTATTGAAGATATTATGGAACCCGCTCTTAGATTAGTTAGATAGTGCTTTTTCCAGGGATAACCTAACGTAAAACAGTGGAATTAATTAAACTAGGCACTGCCGGCTCAACACCTTCTTCACCATATTGCTGGTGAAAATAAAACGAACATATGATTTTTGTCATTTGTAGGTAGTTTCAAATTAAATGGGTGCAATGGCCGGAAGCTTTAAACTATAGGTACCTAATAAAAATATGCTGATAATACATTGGGTATCATTCCGTTGCATGATAACAAAGTTGACGACTTCTTGACCTTAGCTCATGTATTTCGTGGGTTCCTCGAATTTTGATATGCTTATCAATGAATTTAAACAAACGACAGTAATCGATCTGAAATACGCAACTGCTAAGAATCGATAATGACGATAGCTGATATAAATGGACCTTACCGCATGAAAGCCTTCAAAAGTTATCTAAAATTTATTTATTTATTTATGTTTGGTAAAACCATACAGCATAATCATTAAAACATAAACATAATATTTAATGTTATCAAAGCCAATGATATTTCAAATTATAAACAATATATTATTAAGGAACAATATTGGATTTAAGACTATATTCGGACGAACCTGTCACTCCAAATCGTTTCAACAAACTTAATTGTTATATCACTCCGAGATGAATATGGACAATACATATCCACAATCCAACTATGTCACTGCCCGTCAGAGTCCTACGCCTTATGGCGAGGCACTGGGACTTCTCCATCCACCTGTCTGGTGATAGGCTTAAAGTCGCTTGCACAACCTCTACCTATCGTAATAATGCAGCATTCCGTCACTCGAAAATATCGCAGACCCGTGACGTCCTTTACTCGGAATGGTCACCCGAGATCGGGTGACCGCCGCAAGTTGACATATGTAGCTTGGGCTATAACGGCCGCAAGTTGACATTGCGGCCGTTATACCCCAAGCAACATGGAACGATTAGGAACCAAGGACTATTATTAAGGAACACAAAATATTCTCATAACAAGAATACAAAAAAGAAAAAAAAACAAAAAAGAATTTTAAATTTAGAGGTAAGGCTGCTGTGTATGTGTATGTGGATGATGGTTTATTGGTGTTGATTTGTGTTGAATGATTGAGTATACAAGTGTGTGTGTATGTGCGTATTTGTATGGTGTTTGTGCATGTGAGTGAATTTGGGAATTTGTGATGCTAACTCAATTCAATCTTATTTCCAGCTTTCTTCATCATAACCTTCTTAGCGTATTATCTCCAGCTTTCCTTATCGTTACCTTCTGAATGTAGGATCGATTCATGTGTTGATTAAATATGTCTATTGCGTTAAAGTCTACATTGTATGTGGCAATAACGAATTGGCACCATAGGTTGTGTTGCACTTTGGTACGTGAAAAGTTAAATAATCGAGAAGGCGCTCGTATGCTTACCCTATTCAGAAGATATGGACTATACCACCCAGAATGTATAATTTTATATAAAAGCTATATATGTGATACTGTTCGCCTGTCCTCTAATGTCTCTAAACCATAGCGTTGCAATCCCTCATCGATGAGAAGCCGGTGGAAAATGTTCGGAAATTAGGTGTAACTGAAAATAAACTGATTTTGAATACTCTCAAGCCTCAGTTGTATATGATATATTTCGGAGACCAAATGTTAGAAGCATATTCAAGCAATCTACGTACGCATGCGACATAAACCATCCTCAAAGAATGTATATTATTAAAAAGTCTACAAATTCTCATAATAAAACCGAGGATTGTGTAGGCTTTGCTGACTGACATGAGTCTATGTGTTTATCCAATAAAAGCTTGCGATCGAAGATAACTCCTTGATCACGAACTCGATCTACTTCCATTATTTCATTGCCAATTTTATACCGATATCGAAAAAAAAATATATTTCACGCGAATGACATTTTATGGCATTTAGCTACATTTACAGAAAGTTTACGCTGTTCACAAAATAAGTAAAACGATTCAGATCTTCTTGTATTAATAGATAATCATAATTCCTCACTCCTATGAAATTTTTTAAATCATCTGCATAGAGGAGATATTTGGAGTGATTAAAGCAAGTCGGTGATATAAGCATTACAAAGTAATGGCCATAAGTGGGATCCCTGTAGTATACCATACTACAACGGCCTGTCTTCGCTTGAATAGCATTCTCTGTGTATACCCATAGACGACAGACAGTGAAGATAGATTTTTGGAGACTTGTGCACATTCAAAAATATGAAGTATCAGATAGGAGTTCCACAGGGAGTAGGTAGAAAAGTTAACGGTGATCGATTCCTACACGATCAAAGTTGGCTCGGTGATAATGACCTCATTACCTATCAAAATAAAAAATACATAATAATAATAAAATAACTCACGTTTATGTTCATGGATATCTGCCGATTTTTGAGGTATTTACCTTTTTGTATTTTTTTTATTAATTATCGCTGTTGGGTGCCCAAAATGCTGCAAATGATTTATTAATAGGTGCAGGGTCGATTCGGAAAATGTTTTCATGGCACGTAACGATACAGGGATACACCACTACGACTCCGAGACCCAACAGCAGTGATGTAGAAATCAAGCGTCCCTAAATTAACCATTTTCTGGGATGCTGAGAGAATAATAGTCATTGATCATTTGCTGAAGACCACAATCTATATTACGTGATGCTATCCTTGAGTAAAAATGTGGACTCGTCCATCGAGGTGTACTATTTTTGCAGGACAACACACCAGTTTTAAAGTTGTATGTTGCAATGGAGGATTGTAGCTTCACCCACCCATTAAGGCCCGTATCGACTTGCGAGCGCGGTGCGCTGTGAGCGGTTTAGCCGCCGGTTTCCCTCGAGTTGAGCGACTTGTTCCACGCAGTTCAATCTGAGCCGCATGTTGTCGGTTTTTTGGTAGTGCTCGAAGTGCGTGAATCGCACGGATTGTGGAGACGGCCGTGGGTACAGTTTGTGAGCAAAAAATGGATTTTCTACCTGCTCGACCGCTATTTTCTACTTGCTCGCCGTCTACACTTGGCGTGAAATTGCCATAAAATCTTTCATTCAAATAAAATGGACGGCTAGGGGCCGTTCACTGTTGCACTCGAAGAATACTCACATCGAGCGCTCCAGTGTGCTGCGCTCACAGCTCAATATGGGGTTTTATATTCTCCAAATCTGGCCCCCAGCGACCACTTCCTTTCTAAACCTCAAGAAATAACTTAAAAGCAAGTGATTTTTGTCCGATGACAGGTCTATTACAGCAATTTCCGAGTACTTCGATGGGAAAGATTCAAACCAGTCTTTCCGAGGAATGGACGCATTGAAGAAACAATATGAAAAGTGTATTGAGGTTTGAGGGATTATTTTGGATATTTAAATAAAAATAAAAGTTTGTCTTTCACTATTAGGTCGAGAATTTTCCTCACGTATCTCAAAGTGAAATAAAATGAAAAATACCTTTGTAGAACAAAATATTTGCATACACAGGATCTTCTACACTTCATCCGAGTTTTCGAAAGCTGGTTATTGAGCTGGATTCTCCGCGATGTTACAATTTCCTCGTACTTCTTACCAAACCTCAGGGTATGCAGGAGGAAACTTACTCGTTCGCTTACTCTGTACCCGATTAATGATTCACAATTGATTATTTTGCCTTAAAAACAAAAGAATATATTTTCATTAGTGAGCGTATCATGGATATACTAACTTAAAAATGGAAAAATATATCTGCATTAATTTTAAATTATGTTGGTTTGCCCTGAGACGCTGTCTAAACGGTGTGTCTATGTTGGTGAGGTATTTGTTGTTTTTTTACATGAAATTGAACCACCGTTTGATTGGCAATCTCCGAAACTTAGAAGGCACTAGGAAAAGAGAAAAAAATTAAACACAAAAACATTATTGTTTATATAAATTTTATTTCAAATACCTTGACAATTTAACATCGTAAAAATAAATTAATACCTAGTTTTGACTTTTTGTATGTCGTTTGAGTAAATAATCACAATATAATAATAATTCAAGGCAGAAAATGCAAAGTCTTATTGCGAATTGCTAGTACGAATAAAATACTGGATGTTAAATAGGAAAAAATATAAAGTTTCTTTTAAGGCTGAAAGTTATGTCGGTTTTAAATTGCCCAAATCGAGCCAAAATTCACTGAAAAAACAATGTTTCTATAATGACAAGAGTTGTATTGGATAAATATTGCTTTATGTTTGATTAATTACTTGTTTGAATGCAGAGCGATCTTTGCTACTACTCATTATGGAAACTCAGCTGGGGATTCCGCTGCGATTCCAGTTGATCTACAAAGGCTAATAACTGGACTTGATGAGTCATGTTAAGTTAGCATGAGTAAGATAAAAGTGTGGCTACATCGAAATATGTCTAGGCCAGATGTCCTGAAGCAAATGGAGAAGTTTAAGTACATGGGAAACACTACGATCAAAATGCGACCTTGACGCTGAAATTAATAGAGGATTGGAGGTGCTTTAGCCGCTTTCGGCAAACTTAGATCCATAGATTTTGTATATGTGGCAATTGTACTGCCGAATCTCCTATACGCATAAGCAATGTGGTGTTTATATCGTAAACAAATTCGCACATTCGATAGATTCCATTTATTGTGTATCCAGGGATCATGAACGTCCATCGCCCAGATCGAACAGCATCATAGAGACATATCGGATGCGGCGGAAGTTGGACTGTATCCCGAATGCGGAAGGACAAAGCATATTCCAGAGAGCAAGTGTAAGCAAGGCGGACAGCATGAGGTGTAACCTCGAGTTGCCTGTTCGGATATCGCTGACTGGAAACCGTCCTGGGTAGAGACGGCTAGCAAGGCACAGCGCAGACACTTTTGAGGACAAAAGAAAAGTGGAGCTGGACCTTAAAAGACACGAGCTGAAAGCCAGAACAGTTGTGGATATAAAGTATAATTACTGCGTTGGTGTCCTGACGTGTACCAAGTGTACTCGCATTCTTCACATCAATCGCATGAGATGGAGGGTGGAGCAGCTGGATGCCCCTAACCGTACCATGAAATGACGTGGATTCTGTAGCCGAAACTGACTAGGAAGACATCATCATCATCACGGTAGATAGCATATGCCACCGATTTAAAATAAAAATATTTTCTGCTGAATGATACGTAACAGAATTAAGGCTTTCTAGTGGGCATGCTCCGACGGGTATTACTGATTCACCAGGCAACTTCACTTTCTAAACATCGCAGGTCACGCAACTTGGATGGGTTTTGGACTTGGTCAGCGGAGATCGAAACGATTTGAGCACTAAAATGAGAACTCCTCAATTTTCTGATGTAAAATTAATTGCATATACTACGAAAGCTCGAAAACCTATCCGTCATAAAGATATTTTCATTGGCAGTAGAAATGAAATATGACTACTCAGTATATTTATCTAATTTGAGCTTATAGTATTTTTTTTAGTAATAATTATTCATTATAGTTTTTTTTTTAATTTACATAAATGCACTTTCCATTCATTTCGACAAGAGTTTTTGAGAAAGTGCGAATATACAAAAAA
>JAOPUG010000105.1:3274849-3290845 GCA_027564375.1 Micropterix facetella
TAAATTTGCACAATTTGGAAGCGTTGTTCAAGCGTCAGTCTATTCATGTTGAAATGCCAAACCAAACTAAACATAAACCACTTGACAGCTGACAAAATGGCCACCAGTTAAAAAAGTGTTGCCAACTTAAAGTTCTATACCTCTATAAAAACAAAAACAGCCTTTACAATTGTTTTTAACAGTCGTTAACTGGCAACGCTGCTGCTGCGTCACGAGTCATAGAGTGTAGAGTTGAGCATAGTGGAACTGTCAGTATGGCAGGTTGACTTTTTTCCTTCTTTCTTTGGTTAAAATTGGTGGTTGGCGTGCCGCGTGCTCGTTTTGGCATCCGCCCGCCTCTAAAATGGAGACGAAAAAACTGACGGAACTGCTGCGGGCGACGATCGATCCGAACCAGCGTCAAGCGGCCGAGGAGCAGCTCGCGCAGATCCACAAGATCATCGGCTTCGCGCCCGCGCTACTACAGGTCGTCATGATGGCCGATGTGGAAAAGCCCGTGCGGCAGGCCGGCGTCATTTGCCTCAAGAATTTGGTCATCCAGAACTGGCAGACGCGCGAGACCGAGACCGGCGAGCCGATACCGTTTAGCGTGCACGAGCAGGACAGGGCGATGGTGCGCGATGCCATCGTCGACGCCGTCGTCCAGTCCCCCGACATTATCAAAGTGCAATTAGCCGTCTGTGTACACAACATTATCTCCCACGACTTCCCCAGTCGATGGACACAAATTGTTGACAAGGTCAGTACCTACACTTCACTGATTCTACCAATCGGTGCTCTCTAATATAATTGTTAGTTTGACGGTTTCTCATATGCCGAATTCTCACACACCGGATTCACATACAAACTGACGTTAACGCTTCGCATAGCTGGCGACAAAGTAGCTGTTTTTTGCCTGGAGTTTTGCCTTAAATGCATTTTCTTTGTGAATAGGGGTCAACATGGCAATATTTCTCGTATTCAGTATCCGGTGGATATTCGGTTTACGAACCGTATAATCGGTTGATTAAAAATCATATGCTCAGTACGCACGTTGAGATATACTCAACAGATCTACACACAATTTTCAATGCCATCTAATAATATCCACGGCAACAACCTCTTATATGACATATTTAAGTAGCGATCTAATTAAAATAACACAAGCAAGGAAAACGTCTGCTCTCTGCTTGGTACATTTCGCGGCAAACTTAACAGGTAAAGCAAAGCTGTGCAAAAACTCCAGGCAAAAAAAGGCTACTTTGTCGCCAGCTATGCGAAGCCGGAGATGAGGACCTCTGCCACAGCTTCTTGCGCGCGTACCGCTCCATGCATAAACTTATACAGAGTATAGAAAAACAAAACAACAAATGCAAGGCAGCGTTTCTCAAATGCAAAGAGGAAGCACTGTTCAATAAAAACCGTTTTAATTACAGCAAAAATGTTTTGTCTGTCGCCAAGGGCATAATCCAAATTCCGGGACAAATGGCCACGGATTGTCGATCTCGTATACGGGTCCAATGCAGTCTCATATGTACAGTCCCCTCCAGGCATTACGCCTCAGCCTTCCCCTCTCAATTTCCATCTCTAGACGAGATTTGCATTCAAGTAATGAGAAAGCATTCGGGTTCTACACCGGGTCCTGATGGTATTCTTTACTTATTGTACAAAAAGTGCCTCTGCCTTCTGCAATATTTAGGATCTATCTTCTGAAACATGAAATAGCTGTGTAGTACCACAGAACTTGGGCCGAGCAACAGACATCCTAATTCTGAAGGTCCAAGTTTGCAACGGACCGAAGAACGCTCAGCCCATTGCTCGGACAGATACTGTGGCCAAAAAAAAATATTTTTTCGCATAGCCCACACGAGGATGAGCGATAACAAGCACCGGAATAAATACTTGGGAGTGTCAGTACAAAAAGGCTTGTGAGCCAAGAGTGAAAACTTCTCGGCAGTTTTTTACCGACATCAAAAATGTTATAAACAGGAGCCGCTCCATCTGTTTGCTTTCGCACATTTATTGTACTAGGATTATTAAACCGGAGATTCTCCAATAGAACCTTACAGCGTTTTAGTCACATGATTGATATGAAAACTGGGCAACCAGTATAATCCATATTGAAAAGTGACTCCCAAGTCTTGAAGCACACATCAAAAGTCCCAGAAGTGTTCTCAACTCTAGGTAGCCTTGTCTTTGTAGGATGAATTATTGGCATAACTGCATTGTTCTCTTGTAAGTGTAAGCTGTACATTCGTCCAGGTCAGAATTTCATTACAAATTAGACTATTGAAATAAAGATTCCAAATTTTTTCGGGATCACGATTAGTACATGAGCAGGAACAGCATGTTCACGATCCAGCAATTCTTTGTATCCGTGGAATCATCCAAATCCGAATAATGTTCCACATAATCCGGATCTTCGACAGAGTCATCACTATCTTCTTCTTCAGGTAATTGTGGGGTCTCCGCTCTCTCAAATATCTCCAAAATCCGCCGCTGCTGACTTTCTACATAGTCTGCCATTTTTCTACGATAAAAAGATACACAATTTAAAAAATATACATTTTTCTCGCCTAAAATTAATTTTTATTTTATATTATTTACATTCTAAAAAGAATGGTTCCAATATACGCAGCAATAAGTTTAGTGAAAATTCCACAACAATTTGTCACGAATAATGATAAATCAATTTATTTACAACAAAGCAATTGTGCTATTACGGGTTATATCGGTCAGTGAGACTGCAAAAAATATCGACATCTCGGGTTTCATCGGTCTGTGAGACCTCCAAAAATGCTGACGTTCCGAGTAACATTGGTCTGTGAGACCGGTATGCAAAAATTTGTGTTCTAAAAAAGGCGGGATAACTTCCGCTACCTCTGACCGCGATCACCGCGCAAGCTGATCTACAACGAAATGGACGAAATGTACTCGGAGCGGCGGGTCACTGGGTGGCAGGCAGGGGCTTGTGGGCCCCGATGTTACCATAACCCCGATGTTACGATGTTAATACTTTTACTTCTCCATAAATTTCCAAAGAATAGATTCGTAAGTAAAGCATTCCCGCCTTAGGCGGCCGCGTTGTTAAGCGAATTAGAAATTTCTCTGCAAACATTGTTTAACTGGTCATTTAGCTATATTCTATGATATTTATGTTAGGGATGCAACCAATTATGATAAGATTAATCGACGATTATTGATGTTTTCCCGATTAATTGGAATCGATGATTATTGCGCCGATTATTTAGTTATTACTGGTGGAAAAAACAGAAGAAACAGGAAGAATCTCCTGTTTGAATGCTAAGAAAATACTAATTGAAGAAATCTTTGAAAAATCGCTATTATTGGCTAATAGCGATTGAGTTTCTTGAGCTTTCTCTTGCGAGTTAATCGATATAAAAAATAAACTATAATCTGAGCCAGATAAGAAGAGAATGTAAGCCGGGAGCAGCTGTGAATGAAAGAGATGGCAATATGTCTGAACCGAGCAAAGCCCAAGAATGCAAAAAAACACCGTAGCTTTGGGACGAGGGAGTGACCCTAAATCTGTTGGAGTTCACGGCATGGTACATCAAGTGGTGCTTCTGCTATCTGCTCGGAATAATTTGCATGCGAACTGTTCATTTTGTTTCTTCAAGTGTATATTACGGAAAAGTTCATCGATTTTCGTCACTGGTTCTACGGAAGTTAATTTTTTGCGGTGGTGGTTGTTTAACAGTCCCAGCCAGCATTAACCCATTTAGGCCCAGAACTTTTTTGTTGTATTTTTCAGTGTAGTTCACATAATATACTCAAAAGAGGCTTAAAAACAAGAATAGGTAGTAATTTAAAAAAAAAATATGGACGAGGTATTCCCTGGGTTGTTAACGACCCATTTGGCAGATAAATTAAATATTTGAATAACTATTGCACTTTGGGTGAATAAATAAAAAAATGGTAAGTTTGCAAAAATATTTTTTTTATTTGTGTACAAAAAACTTCTTTCATTTTCTCCATCTTTTTCTTCAGTGGTCTTGAAAAATTACAAAGCACTTGTCGTGTAGGGGGCTTTGCACTGGCGACGTGCTTTGACAGTTTTTTTTTTTTTGCAAATACAACACCTTCGTCGAAGTTGTTCGGTTATTATCAGGTGACGGGATACATGTTGTTTAGCTGGACGTCGAACACCGGGTTTTGTCTACTTTTTGCACAAAGCTATCACTACATCACGACGAAACCTCAGACTATTCTGCTCGCAGTCTGTAGCTCTTTGCCAAGATCCAGGCATTGTTGATCGTCATATCGAATAGCCATAGCACTATGGGCATGTACCACTTCTTTCCTCTTATGCCTATTCGGTAGTTTGAAATGTTGTTGTCCATCTGGTCGACTCCATCCATGTAAGCGTTACATAAATTCACCACATACGGCTGATTGATGTAGATTTTTCTTTTCTTGGATCCACAGTATCGTTTCACCCTCGCAACGGGGTTTACGCCGTGTTCATTTGATCACTATGACCACAGCATTGTCCTTCCACTTGGTCACGCAGATATTATTTATGGGGTCAACCTTGCTGACGAATTCTCTCCTCTTGGCATTTTCTTCAACTCTTTGGAGGTTGGCACTTTTCTGTTCGTTGTTCACGAACAGTGCCAGTATAAAATATGTACTTGTTATTTGCAGTTTATCACAACATTATGTGATGAGAAAAAAAAATATATAATTATATTATTGTTAAAAGTAAAAAGTATTACATAATGTAAGAAACTAAATTGATCTGCCCAGTGTATCGTTACCGACCTGCCTTAATTTTTCGGTCGATTCTAGAGCTACCAGGGGCTAATAAATGAATTACAGTTATATAATCTAATATCTTAAATATTTCTCAGTACAGAACGTAAAGACTATGAAAAAAAATAGTAAAATCATTAATAACTTACATTCTGACTCTCCCAATGCGGACGCCAAAAAAAAAGTGTTAGGAAGAGCAAAGAAAGCGAGCAAATAATTACATCGTCGTAAAATATATCGCTAAATTAGGGGCAGACTTCTGCCATGCCCTCGAAAAAGCAATAAATGTTAAAATTCACAGTAAAAAAGAAACAAATATGTATAGGTCGTTACCGACCCACTGGGCATAAATGGGTTAAGCTGAGAGCTCCACATGCTACTTAATAACCATCTTAGTCAAGAAAAGTAAACAAATAAAAATATGAGGTGATACAGTAAACATGCATATTTATTTAAACATACCCACAAGTTTTACTAAAATAATATGGAACTCACAGACCTGAGTTGAGCCTATTGATGATATTATAACACTTCTAGGGGTATACCGTAGGCTCCAACTATGGTAGGTTTAGGACATCAGCCTTGCCACATGCAAGCATCCACCTTAACACATTTTTCCTCCTTTGAAAATTTTGAAACTCCCTTACAGGAGGTGTTTCAATGCCTTCTAATAAGATCTTTCGTAGAGTGACTTCAAAAGACTTTTTTTTTCTTTCAGGTGAGCATATACCTCCAAAATCCAGACTCCAATTTCTGGTCAGGCGCTCTACTATGCCTCTACCAACTAGTGAAGAACTACGAATACAGCAATCACAAAGCGCGCGGTCCGCTCATTGAGGCCATGAACCTTCTCCTCCCCATTGTCTACGACCTGATGACCAGGTTGCTGCCCGACCAGTCGGAGCAATCCGTTCTGTTGCAGAAACAGATCCTAAAGATATACTTCAGCCTAATACAATACTCACTACCTCTCGACTTAATCAATAAGGAGAGGTTTTCCCAGTGGATGGAGATCTTGAGGGCGGTCGCCGACAAACCGGTGCCGCCATCCCCTGCAGTTTTAGAAGAGGAGGAGCTCGTCGATCTTCCCTGGTGGAAATGCAAGAAATGGGCCGTGCATACTCTATACAGAATTTTTGAAAGATACGGCAGCCCAGGGAATGTATTGAAAGAATATGCAGAATTTGCGGAATGGTACCTCACTACATTCTCTGCAGGCATACTCGAAGTCCTCCTAAAGATCTTAAATCAGTATCGCAATCAAGTTTACGTTTCGCCACGCGTGCTCCAGCAGACTCTCAATTATATCAATCAGAGCGTCGGACACGCTCACACCTGGAAATTCCTCAAACCGCACATGTTCACTGTCATACAAGACGTCGTTTTCCCTCTGATGTCGCATTCTGCTTCGGACGAAGAGCTGTGGAACACGGACCCGTACGAGTACATCCGCGTAAAATTTGACATATTCGAAGATTACGTCTCTCCTGTAACCGCCGCTCAAACCCTCTTACTCTCGTGCTGTAAAAAGCGGAAGGATATGTTGCAACGCGTGATGCAACTGTGCATGCAGGTCTTGACGAACCCAGAGCAGATGCAGCCGCGCCAGAAAGACGGCGTCCTCCACATGGTCGGCACGCTCAGCGAAGTGCTCCTCAAGAAGAAAATGTATAAAGATCAAGTGGACACATTCTTGAAACAGTACGTTTATACAGAATTTTCGAATCCGCTCGGTTATATACGCGCGCGCGCCTGCTGGGTCCTTCACCACTTCGCCGAGGTCAAATTCAAGTCAGAGCATGATTTGGCACAAGTCGTTGGGATCACGATAAATTCCTTGCTCAACGACAGCGAAATTCCCGTAAAAGTAGAAGCGGCGATCGCTCTTCAAATGCTCCTCGGCGCACAAAATAAAGCGGAGAAATATATCGAACCCCAAATCGAAAATGTCACAATGGCATTGCTAAATATTATACGCGAAACGGAAAATGATGACTTAACACAGGTTTTACAGAAGATTGTTTATACGTATACAGAAAAAATTACTCCAATCGCGGTCGACATCTGTCAGCATTTAGCATCGACGTTTTATCAGATCAATAAGAGCGATTCCGGTTCCGATGAAAAAGCCATCACTGCTATGGGTATTTTAAATGCAATTGAAACGCTGCTAAATGTAATGGAAGGCAGTCCAGAGATAATGACGCGTCTCGAAGGAACAGTCGTTCAAGTAATAGGACACATTTTCCAAGAATCCTCTCTCGAGTTTTATGAAGAGTCGCTGTCGCTCGTTTATGATTTGACATGTAAAACGGTTTCAAACGACATGTGGGTCGTTTTAGAGATGATTTATCAAACGTTTACGAAAGATGGCTTTGATTATTTCGTAGAAATGATGCCTGCGCTTCATAATTATATAACGATAGATACACCTGCGTTTCTCTCGAACCCAAACCGCTTATTGATGATATTTAATATTTGTAAGACGGTTCTATCAGATACGAGCTCTCCTGAGGATCCGGAATGCAGTGCGATGAAGCTGCTCGAAGTAGTAATTCTGCAGTGCAAGGGTCAGATTGATGAGTGTATACCGTCGCTTGTAGAGCTTGTACTCGGACGGTTGACGCGCGAGATTAAAACGTCTGAGCTCCGCGCAATGTGTCTGCAAGTGTTGATTGCGGCGATTTACTACAATCCGCAGCTTTTATTCAGCGTAATGGATAAATTGGAGCGTGCGGTCCCAACGGTGTATATAACTGCGCATTTTATCCAACGGTGGATATACGATACGGATTGCTTCTTCGGGCTGCATGATAGGAAATTGTGCGTATTGGGATTATGCACGCTTTTGGATATGGGGAACACGCGACCGGCTATACCGGACGAGACGGTGACACGCATCATTCCATCATGTATAGTTTTGTTCGATGGGTTGAAGAAAGCGTATATCGCACGAGCGGAAAACGAGGAGGAGGAATCGGACGATGAGGACGATTCGGATTGCACCGGAACGGACGTCTTATCGAGCGATGAAGACGAGATTGATGAGCGCGGGTCCGAGTACCTGGAAAATTTGGCCAAGGGGATCAAGGGTAAAATAGCGGCGAAGGGTCTGACGAGTACGGAAGTAACAATGACAACGGGGACCGAAGAAAACGGCGATGAAGATGACGATGACGACGATGAAGATGACGACGATGATCACGATGCGGCAACATTGGAAAGTTACACGACTCCACTGGACGGCGTCGAGTGCAACATCGACGAATACGTCGTGTTTAAAGACGTCATGTCGCGTCTCGCTGCGTCCGAGCCACAGTTGTATGCCTCTTTAACCGTCGGATTAAACGCTGAGGAACAGAAAGCTTTCAAGGATATATTCGATGAGGCCGATCTAAGGAAAGCACAACAAGACAGTAAGAGAATTGAGCAGAGCGGCGGATACGCCTTCACTGTCCCTACGACCGTTCCCACTTTTTTCAAATTTGGATCTTAAAATCACCAAATATTTTTATTTGTTATACACAATTAATTGGGTTAATGTTTACAACATGGAACTTGGAAGTATAATGTATGGAAGTACATGTATGTTACATCATTCATTCCCTGCAAATCATATTTAAATATGACGAGGCAATCGTCAAATGAAGGCATTTTAAAAATATACCCTAAAGAAAAACGAATCTGATAAAACCACTCTATACACGCATAGTACTCCCAATTTTTATTAAGTTTTTATTAAGTGTCATTTATATTCAATGTATATTTCGCATTTTATTGTTTTTGTATCTGTATCCAGTGATAAATAAAAGTAAGAATTACCCTAACTTTTGACTCGAGTTTCACAAGCTTGTATGAGAGAATTTAAAGAAAAAAAAACCGCCATGTGGATTCTGTAGCCATACGAATGAGCCTATTACTGTGATAGTTTGTTTCTCTCTTGTTTCCGATGTTTCGTTGCAGCTTTTGAGAAAACACTTTCTTTGTAAGCATCTGAAATGGGTCTCTTTTATGTTTGTTACGTTCGGCTTTTGTATTAAATTGTGTACTAATGACTAATGTACCCCAATAAATGAGTTATAATTTTGCTTTTATTATTTTTATTTCATCAAGGAAGAGAAAAATAATGCTGTCTTCAAACGACATTTAGATTCCCCACACCTTGTACCGCGCATTCTTTGATAAAGATAAGTAATCCAAAGGTGTGTTCACGATCCGTGGAGGCCCATTTGTGCTCGTGGAATGTTTCCCGCGATCAATTCTGGTATAAGTCTATTCGTGGTAAAATGGCATATCACACTTAATTGTGGCAAATCGAGCTGATTTATATACCAAAGGCAACATTTATATTATCTGGATAATCATAGTTATTCATATCAGCTGTCGCGGGAAAAGCGTTGCCCATTTTAAAAACAACCGCTAAAAAAACACCTTTTCAAAATAAATCTGTCGCTCTACCCACGCTCTACCCTTATAATAGTTGCGTTCAGTGAACTACATCCGACAGATCAGCGCTACTTAGGAAAACTACTTGATTGTATCGGGAAACATCAGGCCACGACCAATTATGAGCTAGTAGAAGTGTCGCCATTTTGTGAAGTAGTCCACTGAACGCAGACGCATAACTGACATTGACAGCTTGCCGGAAGAATGAGGTTATGTTGTGAAATTTTCGTCTATAAAGTTTATTTTATTTTGAGGAAATAAGATTTCGTAAAATGTCGATTCAGTTAGGCCGATTGGTGAATCAGATATTGATCAATCACTTAGGAGATGACGTGCAGAAGGTCGCCGGCGACTTGTTCCATCATGGATTAACGACTATACCTCTAATTTGCAAATCTACTGGTCTAAAACGAACGAAAGTAAGTATATGAGTAAACTTTTGACGAGAAATATTTTTAACACGCGCGCGGTAGGGTTGTCGCTGTAATTTTAAAAATAAACAATGTGCCAGTACGATCCTAACCATAAATTTTAAGAGGCCTGACACATTTTGATGGTTTTTTTTTTACCAAAGTGTAAAGAATTGGGTCGGGGTTTCTAAAATGGCAGCCGCTAAAATTATCTATGGGAAAAATTGTTTAAAAAAAAAACTAACTTATCCTACCGCCTTAGAGACATTTACCAAAATGAAAGCATTAAAGCTCAAAATTAATCGTTAAATGATTCTGTTTGCAAATTCGGCTTTTTACCACGTGTAGTTTTAACTGCGGTCAACGTCCTTGGAAATAGATTTTTGTTTTTCTTACTAGAATTATGAAAAAAACCTATTTTTTCTGCAGCTGTTTTACGATTTTACGCTTAGGAGTTCGACATAATGGTAAATTTGACATTCAAAGCTAACTAAAATTACTAAATAAAAAATACTATTGAACTAAAAAAAGATTATTACAGACTCCCTTGGGGCTGGAGTTTGAGAAGTCCAAAAGCACAGATTTGAATTGGAATTATTGAGCGATGAAATGAGTCGGTTGTCACAGAACTCCAACAGTCCGTCGTAATATACACATTTGTGGCTTCTTACGTTACAAAAGTCATAATATTTTCACAATAATTTTCATATAAAACGGGGATGATGCCTGAAGATATCGATTTGCGACTAGGTAAGTTATAGGGTACATTAAGAGCTTTTACAATTGTGCTTCCAAACTCCCCCGACTATTCGTCAGTTGAACAAGGCCGGTAAACCGACCAATACATCAACCGTCCAGGGCTGCCCGAAGTGTTACCCCAAGTCGGGCCGATTGGGTGTAAACAAAGATTGCCATTTGGCCCAAGCTGTACATGCCCCATTAGGCCCCACCGATTTTAGCCAGTATGAGTGGGCTGTCCACTCTGTTTAGTATGCTGTGAACGAGAATTATTGAATGTATCTCTTTTAAACCAAGAGGGTTGTACCCAGCCATAATGTGTATAACATTACATGGATACAAGAGTTGATAGTACCTTTCTGCTTGGAGGACAGGAACCTTAGAAAATGGTCTTGTACTTTCTCCAGCATCAGAATGTAAAGATCCTCATGTGGATTCCAAATGGAAAAATTGACTTACAGCCTGCTTCTCAATATTGGGCCATATAGCAAACTCATAACTTTCATGTTGCTGAACCACTTCAAGTTTCGAATTATAAAGTCGAGTAGCTCAAAACAATGATCTAGCAAGAGCTGTCACGTAAATACGGTATACAAGTTAGCCGTCGAACTTAACTCCGCCTTAATTATGAGAGGATAATGGCATGTCTGTAATTTCTAGTAAGGTCTTGCGAGGAGTAAACTCCACCTACAGGACATCTATTTTATTTCTTTGGTAATTATGTGTATACTTTTTTTTTATAGGTAACAGATTCACTGCGTGTATTAATAAAATATGGAATGGTCACATTCGAGCCATCTCTCTCAGAATTGGAAGTGGAATACAAAATAAACTCCGACAATATAATAAACTTGACTAGATACCCTAAATACTTAGCATTGATAAGGACTGCTTATGGCGCAGAAGCGGAAGCTATAGTCGAGGAAATTTTGAAAGAAGGATTCACCGAGACTGCTGAAATTATGAATAATTTGATGAGAGTTCGGGAAGGGGATGATGTAAGTTATTTATATTGTTGTTTTGATCGTAACTTTCTTTAAATAGACAGATGACACCACCAGAGTACTATTGGTATCCCCATTTGATCTAGTGCTCGTCCCATCGCCACTGGCATTCCTCAAGGCACAATACTTGCAATCTCTGTACTCTTGTATATGTTACCTTTGATATTGGTGATGACTTCCATCACTCCAAACACTTCTTTTTTTTCTACCCGGACGACGCTAAAGCCCTGGTTTCGAGCAAACGCCGTCACCATTACGGCAAGTTGTTGGGTAGATAGCATGTCCCAGGCTGGTTTCAATTTGTGCGCGCTTCAGCACCGTAGCAGACTATAGCGATATTTTAAATCATTGTTTGCTTAGCACGTTGGGATCGTTAATTTAGCAAACTTTACACTACAAGATGTCGTCTTCTTTTGAGGAAATGTTGATAAACTGGCTCGTTAGTCTACAATCTACATCCATTTTAAAGAAAACAGTATTGGTGTGAAGTGAATTCGATGATGTAAATCAGTGTTTGGAAATTGCTATCAACGTGATTGAAAATTGTAAATTGCTATCAATAACTAATCTCTTAAATTGCTATCTAGAGTAAATCTAAAGTCACTTCCACCTTTAAAACTGAACGATATCACCATACCCTTGTCGCAAAGATTAAAAGATCTTGGTTTAATTGCCGATGAATATTTCTCGTGGCAGCCACACATAGACGAGATAAGTTGAAAAAATATTTGCTAGTTTTCACCAGTTTCAAATGCTCAAGCGATTTCTTCCTATAGAAACAAAGAAATCTCTTGCACAGTCTCTCCTATTACCCTTTCTTGACTATGCATATATGTGTCTTATCTCGATTTATCAGAGGAACTGCAAACTTGAACGTTTCCAAAATGTATGCATACGATTCGTCTTTGGTCTACGTAAGTATGATCACGTGTCCGAATATAGGGCACAGTTAAAGTGGTTGTCAATACGCCAAAGGAGAAATGTTTATAAGGAGGAAATGTAGATTCTGGAGGTTGATTCGGTTTCAAACAGAATAATTTCCTGGAAAGTCTCGGATGCCCAGCCCTCCGTTCAGATATAACTCTTCACTCCTTATCTCGGAAGATGGCCCTTATTGTAAAATTAACTGTTCCATGGGAATCAAATATCCCAAAAGACCACGAGTACAAATTAAATAAATACCATGATTTTACAAATGCCGTCACCCGGAACGGCTTCACTGTTCACCTTCACGCGGTGGAAGTTGGCGCTCGTGGCCTCCTAGCCAAATCCATATTACACCTATTTAAGGATCTTGGTCTCTCCAGGAAAATAATTAACTCCTCCCTAGAACAATTATCTAAAACCGCGACTTCCGCATCTCAAATTCTATGGCTTCGAAGGGGGTGTGAATGGGTGGCAAGGTGGCGCTCACATGTGACAAGACATCTGTCCTAAACCTAACACAGCCGGTAGTTAGTCCGGAGTCCACTGCTCACCCCAGAAGTGTAACAATAGTATTATGATGGGCCCGACCTTGATCGGTGAATTTTATGGCAGTTCCGTGTGTACTTACTTACTATAATTAAACAATCGCTAATTTTTGGGTCGAAAATAAAGCCGGTGTCGGTCTTATGCGTACAGTAACGTATACAGTAATATGTGATAACATTGATGAAAGGAGAAATAGTATGGGCCCTAGAATAGACTCTTGGGAAACGCCATAGAATATATTTTTGGCGCTGATCTCATGCTCTCGCTTGTAGGATGACTCAATGAGTCCAATTCGCGAATTCAAAGAAGAATGGAATGGTTAACCGAGTCTGTCTTTGTACAGTCACTTACCCAGGATTTTCTAAAAAAGAACCGCGGAAAGTCGAACGCTTCGACCTTGCAGGGCTTTTCATAAAAATATAGAAAAGAGAAAATTATAAAAACTTAGGAGGGGTCGGTTCCTGAAATAAAAACAACCGAGCCATTCAAATAATTAAGATGGTTCATCATGTTTTTCCATTCCCTCCAAGTTTTGATATATGTCGAAGTTATAGATACCATTCGTCAAAAATGTACGAAAAAAGCCTTCCGCGAAACTATCATGAACTTGCGATGTTTAGTGTTTCATTTTCAATGCTAGAAATAGTCATTTGAAAAATATCCACAACAAATTAGGTTAAAAAACTAAATGACTTCCAATCGTCGCAAAACCATATTTGTATTCACGCCACTTTTGTCGGCAGCGATTCCTCAAAATCGGACCCAGGCTTTGCGTCGAATGGTGTTCTACAGGTCTCCCATGGGGAGCTTTTTTTTACTCGCTTTCGCGAACGACCTGCCTGTCATGTACCTACTCTAATAACACTAGTGTTGTCGATGCATCTTCAGATCTGGAATCAGATCTGGAAATCTCTCTTTCCAAGGTTTCTGATGATGTTTTTGCGTGGTTTTCTGCAAACAGACTTATTGTCAACATCAACAAAACCAAGACGCATATTATGCAATATCATCTCCAAAATGTCGCTAACTCCGATTTAAAGGAAATGTGTGATAGTCAACTAATTGCCCCACGGCTCACTCAATCTCAACAACATACCCCACGGCCCACCTCGACCTCAACAGCATACACCACGACCCACCTCAACCTGCCACCGGCTCACCGAGCATTTGCCCTTGCACTAGGTCAGTCCGGCCTGGCAACAGTAAATATTTATTTAAAAACCATGTTTTTGTGTTTTAAATCATTAAAATACATCTCAGGAAATAAGACATACAAAAACTCACTTAATCGCTTTTTTTCGTAGTACAGATTCAAGAACATTTTCAAATATTAATAATAACTCAAAATTCGAAAGACATAAACGTCAAATCAAATCAAACGTTTTAACATTAAATTAATCCAACCAAAATGCGATGTATTGTAATTTGGGTCGAAATAAGACAACTGAGAAAAGGAATCAAAATAAGTAAGGTCTTATTATTCAATTTGGACGCTTGCATAATTAAATTTATTGTTTTTTTTTTCAGTATAACTTCAAATGTCCGGAATACTTTAGATGTAGTCAAATTTAAATGGAGCTGTATTTTTAATGTTCTCGTATTTGAGGAATTGGATTGCCTAACATACTCGTATCTCATGTTGCTGCTGTCGTCTTTTATGTTATTTATATATTTATATCTTAATGTTTTACGCTGATCTGTACAATTTGAAGATCTGTATTCGGTTGCAGATCAATTCATACGAGGACAAAACTTATAGCAATAAAAAAGACAATTGGATATTATTAGGGGGAGTCTATTAATTACGTTAGCTCTAAATACGGGGAGGGCGTCAAAATCTCACGAAATCTCATTTGATGGGGGTAATGAAATCTCACTTCGATTTTTTAATTTAGTGAATATACATTATTATATCAAATTAAATATTTTGTATTAAAACATCATAGTAGTTGCAACTCCAAAAATATAATCTACCAACTGTTATGCCAAATTTGTTGTTCCTTTTATATTGGCGAAACAACGAATTTTCTGAGTTTGCGTATAAATAACCAAAGAGCAAGTGTAGGTAATGAGAGTGAATTGCCCATAGCTATACACATGAGAGCACATACATGAAATTTGATAAATGCTTCAAAGTAAAAAATAATCAAATGTCTTGGAAATAATGCTAAAGAGCGATGTACAAGCTTGTACAATGTATATGCTAAAGAGCGATGTACAATGAGAACTTGCTTTCATAAATATTTTGAGAGCATTTGTTTGAGAAAATATTTTGATAAAGATTCTGGACTCAATAAACAAAATTGAATGGATTTTTTTTATATTTTTAAATCATTTCATTAAGTGGTATTTCTTTTAGTTGGCTATATTTATTTGACTTACTGATTAAAAATATTATTCATCCATATCATTCAATCTTTGGTGTTTTAGTTTTTTTTTTTAAATAAAAAAAAGATTTGAATATTCAAAGAATTGTTCGATTGAAATGTCATTTTGAAAACGGCTAAAGCCGAAATATCAACAATATTTCATCTATCATTAATATTTAGAAGCCGTTAATCAGTTTTAACTTTCAGCAACGATCCTCTTTAGGGTAAGGAGACCAAGTAGCAAAATAAAATAAAATATACCGCAGAGCTGAGGCTCAATATATACCTATGTAAAAGTAGGTTGAAGGAATAATTGTGGAAGTGGCGAAGCCCCTGGTCTAAGAAGACCAGACATGTCAACTTTTAATCATCAATCATCACATCATCAATCATATTTAAGAAACTACTAACCATATTTTAACGAAAATACTGAAGTGCAGAGGAAGGAAATTTGGAATTTGCCGAAGCCCCTGGATAACAACAACCTCATACATAATTGTCACATGTTATACATAATTGAATGTCACATGTCACATGTCATACATAATTGAATGAAAATAACAAGATTACAAAAAGAGATTTTAATAACGAGAAACGTACTTTAAATAGACTAAAATAATATTATAACTTTTAAATGTCAGTTATAACGAAAAATTAAAAACAATATTTAATTTTAACAGTAAATACAAAACATATATTAAATAATAGAAAATAAAAGAAACTTAACCTAAGATAATAATTCATATAATAATAACAACAGATCAACAAAATATTTGAATTATTAGAATAATCAAAATTGCT
>JAOPUG010000105.1:3313578-3327576 GCA_027564375.1 Micropterix facetella
ATATATGTGTGTGTGTATATACATATAATATAATATTAGTAGTAATATTTTAACGGCTATAACAGTAGACGAAGTATACATTTTAATATTCAGATACATGAATAGCGATATAAATATCGGCTGTGGTAGGCTTAGGACAGCTGTCTTGCCACATGTGAGCGTACACCTTACCACCCATTCACTCCCCCTTCGAAGCCATATAATTTGATATGCGAAAATCGCGGCTTTAGATTTTTTCTAGGAAGTAGTTAATTATTGTCCTGGGGAGACCAAGATCCTTAAAGAGGGGAAGCAGAGATTTGGCTGGGATGCCACGAGCGCCTACTCCACCGCATGAAGGTGAACAGTGAAGCTGTTCCGGGTGACGGCATCTGCGAGAGCATGGTATTTATGTAATTTTTATTTTGGGCCTTTAGGATATTTGATTCCAGTGGAACAGTTAATTTTAAAATAAGGGCCATATTCCGAGATAGAGAGTAAATAGTTATATTTGGACGGAGGGCTGTGCATCCGAGATTTTAAAGGAATTGATAGGTACTGTTTAGAGACCGAATCGACCACCAGAATCCAATCTGAAGTTTTCTCGATTATTGAGAAAATTTAGTTCAATTCAGTTAAGTTCTTTATTTCATAATACCATATGGCGTAGAAAATTGACAATATTTAAGTACTTTTACTATTGACATTATCATCAAGTGAATAAATTAAATTAGCTGCAGGAGACATAAAAATTAATCTACTGTTTCCCGGTCTAAAGAAACCGCTTTCCAACAAGTGTTTTATGGATCTATCCTAAAATTTAAATGTTTCAAGTTATATAATCGAAATTGAAAGAAAAACTGCCATTAGACTTAGGTTCATATATAATTATTGATATCCTCTATTAAAATTTTAATAAAATAGTAGATTTCTTCTTTTAGGTTTTCCGGCAATTTATCAAAGAAGGACATGCCCACGTAATAAGGGTCTCTGTGGTAAATAAATTTCGATATTAGGACAAGGTAATAGTAAATTGTTCCTCGACCTAGTAAAGTGATTACATATTTCTACAGTTTTTTTAAATGTTGATATATCCTTAACTACTAGTATAATGCACTCAAATAAAAATAGCGATGGCAGGGTGAGTATATTAAGATTCCTGAAAGACCCACGACACGAATCAAAACAATCCATGTTATTTAGGATTCTTATTGCGCGTTTCTGCAAGGAGTAAATATACTGCCTAAAATCCATGGTACACTGAGCCCAGAATGAGATGCCATAACGAAGGTGCGACTCAAAAAGGAGCAATACCTTGGCATGCGGGGTCCACCTTAACTTATCGTCTATTACGATACCGATAAATGTATGCGCAACAACGATGCTCACATTGTGCACACCAGTCTTTAGTGCTGGAATATTAGCAGAAGCTTTTTTGGAAGCAGAATCTATCATGGAAATTGTCTTCGAGATATTTAGAGCAAGGTTATTGCTCTCGAACCAATCATTTAGTTGCACTAGCTCTTTGTTCAATGTATTGATTATTCGATCTATGTTCGGGTCGGCATAACTTATGCTGGTATCAGCGAATAGAATGACATCAGAATGAGTAACCACTGACGGAAGATCGTTAACATGAGTTATAAAAACAGTCGGCTCTAGAATATTCCCCTTGTGGTACCCCACCTCTAACTTTACACTCATCAGAAAATACAGGCCTAAGTACGCCCCCCTCATTGTCAGTGAGCTGCACTAATTTCTGTCTGTTAGAGAGGTAACTTTGGAACCATTTCAGACCGTTTCCTCGGACCGATCTTTCGAGCATATATAACCTTATCCTCTTGTAGCTCATGGCAACAATGGTCTTACAATACCCACCACGCCCCTAATACAGTTTGCGCGCTCTAAAGGTTAAAAACATTATAATACAAAACCTTTTTCAATAATAGAGAAGGCTTCAGATTGGATTAAGGAGATTGATTCGGTCTCCAAACAGTATCGTTTCCGGGAAAGTCTCGGATAGACAGCCCTCCATCCAAATATAACTCTTTACTCCCTATCTCGGAAGATTGCCCTTATCGTAGAATGAACTGTTCCATGAGAATCAAATATCCCAAAAGACCACCAATACAATTTACATAAATATGATCTCGCAAATGCTGTCACTCGGAATGGCTTCACTATTCACCTTTATGCGGTAGAAGTAGCCGCTCGTGGTCTACCAGCCAAATCTCTATTTCACCTATTTAAGAATCTTGGTCTCTACAGGAAAATAATTAACTCATCCCTAGAAAAAATATAAAAAAACCGCGATTTCCGCATCTCAAATACTATGGCTTCAAAGTGGGAGTGAATGTGTAGTAAGTTGAATGCTCACTTATGGCAAGACAGCTGTCCTAAACCTACCATAGCTAGTCGTTAGTCCGGAGTCCACCGCTCACCTCCCAGAAGTGTAAAAATAGTATTATGATGGGCCCGACTCTGATCGTTGAATTCCATGGCAGCTCCGTTTCTACTTACTTACTTACTAAATGCCCATGATTATCCACGTCGAAAGCCTTCGACAGGTCACAGAAAATAGTCTCTGAATAGAATTTTCTGTCCGAGTTTTTATACAACTTTTTGTAGTTGAATGTTTTGGAAGGTTTGAATGGAAAGATTTTGTAGTGGAATGTGTTTTGTCTTTAAAGCCATCCCATGGCACACAAACCGTATTGGTGGTTTGGAGGGGACTATCAGACACTTGTTGGCACGAGCCACTAACAGGCTAATTACCAGACGAATAACAGAAAATACTTTATCGTTGCGATAACTATACTGCCCTGGGTCTAAGGCCGCCTTGCAGCCAGCAAGGCGAGATGTCGAGATGTGCAAGGGGTTTTTCTACAAAGGGGACATGAACAACAAGCAATGTTACTGGTTACTGGGTGAAAGATATTTAAATAAAATTTCAGTATCTCTGGTGTCGTCATACAACATTTCCTTCCAGTGCATTGGAGGAGATGGCAAAAGTCGCCAGCTGTTGTCCAGTCATTCTGGCATCGCAGACCAACAGCATTTGCTATCGTAGTCTCTTCACAAGAGGGGCTTCTTTAGGTCCACATCAATCACGGATGTACTGCCATACCCCAGACCAGTGCTATTCTGGCTGATTCCAGCAAGAAACCTTTCGTCTGACGGAAGTCTACGCGGACTTACTGCGTGGTTCTATATGGTTATTGTTATGTACCTTCCTTATTATTTGAATTAAATGAACAGAGATGATTATGATTATTAGGTCCTTACTTATATATGCCTAAATGAAGTTATTAAACACTGACCTTTTTTTAAGGTATTTTTTCTCGGTCGTTTGTCAATGCTCGGATATTTTCCTTGCAAATATTTTTTTTGGTTTTTCGTAGACCCATGCCTGCCTTATATTAAATTTTAAAACGTGTTAACTTCAAATGTATTTTTGACAGCTGATTCGATGCTGCTCACTTTGCTAGTGTACACTTAATTATGTACAAATTTGCACGGCGCATGTTCATTTCTAAGCGACAACGACCTTGAAGTAAATAGTATTTGAAAACACATAATTGCACAAGAAGCACCATCTCGCTTGCTAATTTATGTGATCCATCTATTCTACTCGCTTGCACAGACACCCGTTGAAGCGGCGCTGCGTATTCACATTATCGTCCGCACCTTCCCTCGTTAGTCACGTGCGTTGGCCCCCTATCAATCAATTAGTGATGCAATTTGAGTGATGCGCGTTTGTTTATTTCGATTTATATAAGTTTAAAATACTATACTGTAAACATAATATGTTTTAGGTATAATAAGACATTTACGGAATGGCTAAATATTGATGATGACTTGCCTAAATGTGGTCCGCTCACGTTGTCCGCACCATATATATCTTGTTCACAACCAATTTTTCTTTGCTGACATGGACCTCCGTCAAAATCGACCCCTAGGGGTCTATAAAGACAACTTCGGAAATCACTGGACTAGAACAAAAGTTGCGCAAATGCCTACTGTCAAGAACTGCGAATAATGTTTTAGAGACTCGCGATTAAACAACCGAGTCTGGACGATCTTCCCTCGCTACTGCTTATGCATGACTACCCACTTTACAGCTAACAAAGTTAAAGTTGGAGACTTTTCTGCGTGAAGACTTTTCGTTACTCACAATACTCGCCAGAACTCGCTTGCTTCCACATTTTTTCATTTTTTTTACAGACCTTAGAGGCAGCGAAATACGCCTTCAAAGCATTCATTGATTCTATCCACGAGAGTTTTACAGCTGATACATTAATAAACTCGATAAAGGGTAAATATAAAGATAAAGGGCAAATAATTCAATTAATTAAATAAATACTATGTATTTCATACGATGTTGTTGTATTAAATTTGTTTTATAAAATTTCATCTTCATAGGTAAAGATCACTCTCACAATCATGCCATTTTACCATTATATAAGCTCGCATTTCGTATGTGAATAAATCATTTATTATTATTATTATTATATTTTAACAAAACTAAAACTTCCATCCCTAAATCATCTCTCCTTTTGTAGAAGGCTCCATCCAGGGGGTTGAGGGAGGATGGGATATTGTGGAAGCTACCGTTATTAGCCGTATCACGCGACAATAAATAACATGGCATCTTTCCTCTACGCAGAGAAAATATTCTCCTCCGTTACCCCCCGATGATCTTTATTTAATAAAGTTCGGAGCGGCCTCGTGATATATGCTCGGAGATACTTGCTTCGCTACATCATCATACTCATATATACTTATTAAAATAATAAAAGTGGCCTTCGGCGTCTCATTACTAACGGTCTAAAGGTCTTCTTAAGTGGCGATCTCAAAATAATGATTCTTGGCACCTAACCTAATTATATGTACTTATCTAGGGGAGCGTGGGACAATATGGGGTACTCCCCCCCCTTTCTCTCTTATCCTAAGCAACACGAAAAATAAACTTGAGTTTAAGATTGTTACTATTAAAATATAACAGAAAAAAATCAATAAGCATCATGCTAACACAATGGAGGACTCCAATAATAAAGCTGCCTGGTATTAATAGAACTATTTTTTTACATTACCTTCACTGAATGTATTGACCAGATTAATTGTATGTCACCTGCTACGGGCGAATCCGTCCACCCCGGAGCGTTTCAACGAACTTTATCTCTATATCAGCTCGAGGCGAAGCGCAGAGACTTGAGGACATAGACAAATCTACGTACCAAGCTTCCCCACTGTCCGTTAGAGTCTAGGCCCTTACGGCGAGGCACAGAGAATTGCCACCAGATTTAGTCAGATTCCTCCGACCACCCGTCTGGTTGCAGGTTCGAGGTCTCTACCTCAGCGAGCGGCATTCCTGACTGGAATATAGCGGATACGGGGCGTCCATTACTCGGCAACTCTCACCCGAGATCGGGTGGCCCACAAAATCGTTTCTATGAATAGGCACCTTGAGGTACCTTCTTACACTCGCTTTCTTAAGAAGCAGCCCTTCCAAACTCCTCCAAGTATTAGTCAGTGACAGCACGGCCGGTTTGCCCGCCCCGTGCGCCAGCTGTCCAGATCAGCCAGAGTGTCCGTCCCCAGATTCATCGAACAGTGGGTTCATCGGGTTGGTCCCTCTTCGAGGAGGCTCATGGATAGGATCCGCTCCGCGAGCTGGGCCGACCAAGAACATAACCCAGACTCCACAGAACCATTATGATCCCGCTAAAGCGGTATAAGTCGACAAGATTCGTCGAATGACTCACGAGAATCACTTTACATACAGCGGTGTTTGCGCTGACTAAAATATCGCGTCCCTGTCGCCACCCGAATAACGTGCCACGTCATTTGATCATTTACGAGTATGATTGATTAAACAACAAGCAGACAATGTTGCTACCCGATATTTTATTTCCGTGGCCTGGTGCCGGGTCGCGACCCTCCATTTGGGATACGCTGTTCTAAGAGATTAGTGGCAAAAGTTGCCGTTATATTATGACAATAATAAAATATTTGTATTTCTGAATATTTTAAAACAACTAAAATCGATAATGGACTAGTTATTAGTCAATTTGTCTAAAAATACTTCGTCTAAAATGATGTGTAAAAAAGACATTGTCTAAAAATTAAGATAAAAATTACAAAAATAATAGTGACAGAATTGTAACGATATTTTTCAATGTTATATCTGACTTTTTTTCCAAAATTGTATTGTTTGTTCCGTTATATATACAATCACTTTAAGTAATTTTTATAAATCACAATTTTGGGCGTTCATAAAACATTGACATTATTTTTCACCGCTTTTCTCCAGCTTGATTTCCAAACCTTGAATGAAGTTTCATTATTTAACTATCCCATGTTACGATTTCAATTGTTTGTTATCTTTTTGGGAAATTTCAACTCCAAATTCCCGCGAAATACGATAGCTCCCAGTCTCCAGACAGCCATTATTATGGCCCTAGAACATCCAGGAATACGAATATGGTAACCATTTTTATCAAACAGTGATGTGTTCTTATCAATAAATGAACGACATCGCTAGCTCTTGGAGTACACGCGAACAACCGCTATCAGCTTTTCAAATTTGAGTTTATGCATAAGGGATGCATTTATTGTTTATGTTATTCAGTGAAATTGGAGGTTCTGTATATTGAACGGATCTCATCTTGGCTCAGTATGTTAGATGATTTACGCGAAAATGTCATAATCTCCATTTTTTTGCGAATATGACGGAGATATTAGAATGCCATCTATTAGTCTATTTGAACATTAAAGGGCGTAATTATTATATATTGAAACCTGCATACCAAATAAAAAATGATAGCTTTAAGTACTCCTAAATAATATTAAAATAATAAGATATATGGTTTAAAATTCTTTTTGTTATTATATAATTGTTTTATTTTCAGACAGGATGCCGCATATGCGTGTTTAGAAAGCCATCTATTGGGCGACTGGATATAATAGATGATTAATTAATGTTTGGAACTATGAGTGCCATCTACACGTTGCGTTTCGTAGTAAAATACTAGCTGCCAACATGTAGTATGGCATGAAGCATTCTTATCCTACATTGGGCCTATATAATCAATGCTCGAATCAACGTATTAGGTCAACGCGTATCCACAACATACTAACATAAAATTATATAATACCTAAGCTAATTCTTGATTATCATGCAAATGCATCTACTAAACCTGCGTGATTAAATAACAGGTAAACCGCATACTACAGGACAAACACCTACAAATATTGTATATGCATTTTAGGCTCAACTATTGTTTATGCATTATTAGTCTCGTAGGCATCAGCTATTCAAATATGATCGTATTTTGACAGTAGGTTTATTCAATGTATCTAAACTGTACAAACTCAGACGATGCCATTTAGTACATTGAAGTGTCTGATTATACAGAACGTCCAATTTAATGTTAGGGGAATATAGCCCTCAGCCCCCCTCCCGTCATTATTTAATAGATTTCGACGTGGATTTGCTCAGTGTTTGGATGATCATATCTATCTTTTTTTGCTTCTTTCATGAGGGGCTGCGGCTGTGGTCGTTATGTAAGGGCGGCTCGCGTTGCCAACCGCGCGCGAAACTGGGTCAAACAGACACCGAGCTGGCAACGTCTCTTGCAGTCTTCCATTGCTACAGTTACCTACTGTACAGTTAACACCCTCTCTCGCTAACTACCTGAGAGAAAACATGGAAATATCGCACTTGGCCGCGGATTCTTTTGATCTTTTACACTGGCACTGGGCTTGCCAGGAACTATAATAAAATAAAACCGGTCAAGTGCAAGTTCGGCTCTTGCGCTGAGGGTTTCGTATCTTATTAACGAAGCGGTCCTCGTTATGGAAGATTTTTACACACATTGAGCTCGATTGCGTTTTTTTGTGAATTTAAATCGGAAATTAGTTATGTGAACGGGACAGGCAATACGTTAACTCGAAACGTGAAATGAACGTTAGTCACTTTTCGCAAAAAAACTATCCACCGAAAAAAAACAGCTAAATCTGAAGCCTTACTAAATGTGTTCAAATTTATTCAGATGGCTATAAGTTCGGCGTTTGTTGTGGTGTGATAAAATGGACTATCGGTAATTTATTTTTCAGTTCTAACATATTGCTCTGTCTCATCTGCATGAACTAATTTCCAATATTAATTCGCAAAGAAACGCAATTGGACCCATTGTCTAGAAAATGTAACATCGAAACCCACCACTTGCTCATCGATTTTAAAACTGTCTATTACTCAGTTAACAAAGTAAGATTTTACCATTGCCCTAAACCCTCCCCCTTTTGAATATGGGGCATTTAACTTTTTGTTTCTCAGCTTACTGGTAACTGTTTTATTGTTCTTATTCGGAATTGTTTTAAATAATTTTTAAAAATTGCTCGTGCATACACATACAGTCACAATAACCTTGACGCTATGACTGGAAAATATTGTCACTAGGCAAGAGGCCTACCAAATTGTATATTTTATATCAAACAGTCATGTAAGATTTTCACACAGTCATGTCTTTCAATTAAATTTGTAAAGGCCCGTGTGAAAAAACTGCAGTTACATAGGTAAGCACCTAATATAATATGTTTTCAGGTCGTCGCAAAGTAGAAGATTTGCGAGCATATCCCGCCTTAGCGTCCCTTTGCCAGTTTGAAACTTTCTTTCGCTTGCTTGAAGGATCAACTTGTCAGCTGACTCCCTGACACTCCACGTCAAACTTACCCTAATTAATGTCACTGCTATGATCCCCATAATTGTTAAGCGAGCTGAGCTGACATAATTGATGGATAAGTTGGTTAAGGCCACTTTGCAAATAAAATCCCTTATATACCCAATATGTGTGACGCCATCGCATGGTAATCGTGGTGTGGATCTCCTATGTACAGTACTTTATTCAGAACCCGCGTATTTTATCTACTGCCAATAGATCCCATAAGTAACCTACTTTTGTGCAGCATATCACAGCTGATAATAATACAATACAACACAATTTCGGATAAAGCAAATATTGAACAAATGATAAGAAATATATATTTTATTAGTATTATTACTATTATCGTACCGAGTATAAAAAAAAAATTATCGGTCAAATGCTATTAATACCAGTAGATATTGAGTGAGCGAGTATACAGCGTCATTCACCCCATTAATAGCTCGATACTTCGATTGCCGTCTTACTTAGATGGAACCGTAAGTCACATTGCCTGTGGTGTTCAAATCCGTATCCTCAGATGGCCGACTGACGACTGGATGAGTCAAGCCTCAAATATTGAAGCTTGTCCCAAAAGGATGTTAACCATCTCATCTAGAATCATACTGCAATGACTCACATTATTTTTAATGGAATTCACATACGCCTCCAGGAATAATAGCCTATTTTCAACCGAAATAGTATTTTGAATACATATTTTTACTATAGAAAGAAAAGTTACCAATATTAGATAAAAAAATCCATACTTGCGGTTTAAACTATTTTCCACCACTTGGCTCCATATTTTAAATCCCCCGATGAAGATAGCGATCTGCTATATAGTCAGAAATGAAGGACTTGTTAATGTTTATATTAATTTATTTATAAAATAAATTTGTTTTATTTTACAATATAGAGGGTGGATTTGACAAATGTTAAGCTTGTACAATTAGTTTATAAAGTAGAGACCGCCCAGTTCCCGTAACGGAACAAATTGCTCGGCCGGTGAGCAAAGCTGTCAGACTGAGCAAGGCTTTGCTTCAGTTCGACGGCGTGTCGGCACCTACGAAAGCCCCGTGCGTTGCTTTAAGATGTGGGTTGTACGTGGATTCAAACGATCACGTCCAGAAGAGCCCGCGTTTTCGACCTCGTTTATTTACTTGGAGTTCATTTTGCGGAGCCCCCGATAATCGGCTTCGTGCTGAATATGTTCCAGAGGTTTCTCTTCTAGGTTTAAAACAAGGACGTAATCCCTCAAATCCGTCACTTTTATGTTCGTTCTTCCGCTATGCTTTTTTGCCTCCCCAATTTTGACAGCTCGTCTTGGGGTTGCCATGTTGGGGAAATATTTCACGGATTGAGTTGTCAGTTTGGTATTTTAATTTCACATGACGAAATAACTAAACCTCCATAAATAATGATGAATTTATATTGACAACTGTGTGGCAGAGGCTACTTTTATTAACGAACTAGTTACAGCGCGAACGCAACTAATTGAATAAGAAAAACGTTGTATTTGAAACAAGTTCTTTAACGCGGCTTGCAGGGAGCTGACTAATAGAAATCGACCACTAAAGAAAAAGCGGTTTGCGGGTCCTGTGAGGCGGTCGCGCCGCTTAATATCGCCGCTCGGCCCAGAGCCCAACCGGCATTTATCGTTATGCGGGGCACATGAGGCGGCCACGCCGCACAATGTATCAATTGTATAATGTATAAATTTGTAAAAGCATAAGGAACTTTGTTCCTGGGGGTCCCCCGACAGGACACGTTTTTTTAAAAATGAAGCTTTAAGTTAAAAGAATATTATTATATTACATATGAATAAAGATACAGGTGAGGTCAGGGAATTGTACCGGGAACTAACTAAAAGTAGTAATTACATTGTAATCTTTCATTAAGGATGAAAATTATTTTGTTTTCGACTAATCAAACAAGGATAAAAATGAATAGCGTTGTGACAAATTTCTCCACGATTAGCAGAAACTTTTCCAATACAGGATATATATTCATATGTATCATAAAAATGCACAAATCACGGAATTCTCTAATGGTTATATTCAATTGATTTAACTATGTTAATTTAAGTGATTGCTTGACAATTTTAATCCATCGGAGGATAAGGACATGAAAATCAAGAGCAATGCAACATTATATCGATACAGTTGGCAATGATTCAAACGATCGCGTCCACGAGGCTGGGGTTGTGACTGTCTGACATTATGAGAGCTAGCATTGTCATAGTGCAAGATGGTGATCGATTACTGTTACTTTTATCGAGTTCGTCAATAACTTCCGGAGAGGAAATGGTCGTGTACCAATCAGCAACTAGGATATGATGATTCTTCAAATTAACAGCAGCCACATTTCCAGTTTTCTAAAGAAATGTGCGATAATCCGCTTCTCGCCACTTTGTTTATGTTAGGCTCATCTTGAAATACTCAAATGCTCGAGCACAGCTTTATAACAGTCAAATGGAAGCCCTTGCCTATGGAAACCCGACTCTTATGGTTGGTCACAAGTCTGTAACAATGATGCGGTGCACAATATCGATGTTTTTGTTGTTGAAAGAAGTGGACGGGCGATCTTCATGAAATTCGGCACTGAGATTGACACAATCGCGTCTGAATTTAGCTATAAATTTTCGCCTTGCGTGGTGCATCATTGCCAACAGCAGTTTAAAAACCGAGAGAGGCTCTGCTAAACTGTCAAACTAACCTTAAAGTCAGGTAATCAGACACATATTTTTAAAAATGGAATCACAATGAAAAACACAAGTTATAGATGAAAAACTTTGTTCTACAGCCAAAGTCTTCCAATTTCACTTTTTGCAGTTATTATTACAAAAATGTTTATGTAAGTAAAAATTGGTTCTTGAAACTTTCAGAGTGACCTACACAAAATAAATTAGTTTCAGGCAAGCTTTACCTAGCAACTGTTTTCCAGTATCAATAATTAGATACCCAATAATAAAAGATGAAATATAGATTCATCGAAAACGCCTCACGAAATGGAGGTCACTTAGCAGAAACGTAAGAATCAAATAACAAATAGAAATAATACATAATTCAATTTCATCGATTCTGGTAAATGAAGATATAATCTATTACTTCATTGATGACAAATCCTGTATTCCGATGGAAATACTTTAATTTTAAATATTAGAAAACCCGAAAAATTCATTTAAAGTCTACCCGCGATAATGGCATTTTTACGATTTGTTTGAATTGGAAACGAAGCATCGAAAGAATTAATATGCAAAATAAAGCGGGCGTTTGCAACTGCACTGCAGCAAATATATTTACATATTTTACCTGCAGCGATGTGTATCTCTACACAATTTGTTTGTTAGATATACCTACAAATCACAGCGCTGAATATTTTGTTTATAAAATTGATACAAACAAGCGTTATTATTTTCCTAAATCGAGGTGGGTTTGATATTATTTCAACGACAACTGCTACTCTTCGCGGGATCTAATGGGGTCTAATGGAGTCGTGCAGCTCGGGTCTCAATGGCCATCTCTGTCTATCATGGTCGGCCCGACTCACAACTCAACACCTATCCGGCAGCCTCCTCGAAACCAGGGAACCTGCTGTGCATGGCGGCTGATCTGGGGGAAGCACTCGGGCGATCCTGGATATCTGAGCGATGGTCGGCATGCCTATCTCTGCTTGATAACCTTCCTGAAGAAGGGCCTTCTGTATCCCCCGTGTGGTTCCTAACGGTTTCGTATAGCTTGGGCTATGATGGCCGTTATGCCAATTTGGTCGGCTCAGCTAGCGGGGCAGCTCCTATCCGGGAGTTTCCTCGAAGAGGGAGTTCCAACCTGGTGAACCCGCTGTGCGGTGGATCTGGGGACGGAAACTCAGGAGAAATTAGACAGGTGACGCACGGGGCGGGAATACCAGCCATGTTGTCACTGAATAACACCCGGAGGGGCTTAGAAACGTAATGCGACCTAAAAGAACGGGAGAAATTAGGTACCTCAAATTATCTGCCCATAGACACGATCGTGGGCTAACCGATCTCGGGTGAGGACCGAGCAAAGGACGCACCGTATTTCCGATTACTTCAGTAAGGAATTGCTGCTTACTTGAGGTGGAGGATCGCGCAAGCGATTTCGAACCCGCGACCAGACGGGAGGTCGAATCCGACCAAATCTGGGAGCAAGGGCACAAGAAGGCCCACTGGGTTTGAAAATACCCAGTGCCTCGTGACAAGGGATGGACTCTTGCAGGCTGAGGTGGACCTTGGTACGTAGATTTGTGTTCGTCCAGCAAGTCTCTGTGTTTCACTCCGGGCTGATATAGCGATAAAGTTAGTTGAAACACCCCGGGGTGGCCGGGTTCGCAAGTAGCAGTTGACAACCTCAATTGTATCCCCCTCGTGGTGACATGGCTAGTCCCCCCATTATCCCGGTAAATCGATGACTCGGCAGTGAAAACTTCGGATAGCAGGTTGCTTAATGCACTGGTCGGTCTGCCGGCCATTTACCAACAACGAATAGCCGGAGAGGAAGCGCAATGCGACCTAAGGAAGCAGGGGTAATTAGGTACCCTAATCTATTTATAATTAGAAACGATATATTGACCGCCCAATCTCGTGTGGCAAGCCGAGTAAAGGGCGCCTCGAATCCGCGATAACTCCAGTGAGGAATTGCCGCTTACTTAAGATAGAAGACCGCGCAAGTGGCTTCGAACCCGCGACCAGACTGGAGGACGGAGCAATCTAGCCAAATCTGCGAGTAAGGCCGCGATGGATACCACACTGGGCTAGAAAACTCCCAGTCCCTCGCCGTATGGGTTGGAATCTTAAGGTTTGAGGTGGAGCTTGATACGTAGCTTCGTCTTCGTCCTCAAGTCTCTGTGATTCATTCTAGGGTGTTATAACGAACAGATCGTTGAAATGCTCCGGTGTGGCCTGGTTCGCCCGTAGCAGTTGACAGACTCAAGTGCTGCTCTTCGCGCTCAAATAACAGATAAATCGTTTGCCGATCAATATACTGCCTTTCTAGTCTCCACTTTCGCATGTTAACAGGGATTTTGTTACAATAATTCTATCAGATCTAAAAATTGAAGCAAACAAATTCAATTCTTTCTGCGTTTTTCTGGGGTTGTTATTATTTCGAGGAGCTAATATTGCGCGCTCATATAATTTCACACCTGCGTCGGTTAACAATGTTTCCGTAAAATTTCTTACAATAATTTATTTGTTTTTAGGCCTCGTTTCCCTTGATAAGTGTAAGGTTGCGCGCACGCGCAATGGGTAGATAATTAAACAATAACTAATGAAATATTTTTGTTGTGATGAATATTG
>JAOPUG010000105.1:3782269-3792972 GCA_027564375.1 Micropterix facetella
TTCGAACGGCCCACCGGCCACGGAGACATAGTTGTAACACACAAGTAGACAAATAAACGATATTCTGATTCTGATTCTGATTCTGATTCTTGAAATCGTGCGCGAAAAATGTTAGTATGCTCGATAACTCAAGTAAACTGGGTACAATTTTAAAAAATCATTCGGTAATAGATAGTTATGGTGAATGCGCAGAGCTTAGTTAATTTTCGGATATGTACGTCATACGGTATATTTTTTATTGTAATACATAAAATAACACAATTAATTGATGTGTCACTGGGCGAGCGCTGAAGTATCAGGTGAACATACGCGCTGCGGCGGTGCGTTTATACATGATTACGTCATTCGCCACGACCCAAGAGCCCGCGTTCGAGCGAGGCGCAGTGCTGCAATCGGCATCGTCCGAGATGGCTTGCGGGCGACTCGTGTGACGTGAGCATACTTCTCTTACGTCACTTCATATGAGCACCGAATATCGACGCGGAGAAATGACTAGCCACGTGTTAGGAGATGATGGAGATAGATGGAGTTTTTTTTAATAGGACGTAGTTTGCTCGAGTTATTGTGCATAGTAACAAAACATCGCAGGATTGTAAGAAGACTTGGCCCCCTCGGGGGAAAGGGGAGGGGGGAGTAAATGTTTCAACTAGATATAAAATGTTATATTAATTTAGATAAAGGTTTAACTTACGTATGAATAAAAGATTTATTTTATAATCTTATGAATAATGTAGGCGGAGGAATGTCGATGAAAACGAGACAAAATGGTTTTATGTGTTTTATATTATTATGCTTTTTTAAAATAACATATCCCTCAAATGACGTGTAAAATAATTGAGTTTGCGAAGATTGGAAGATATTTTCATATTACTTTGGCCACCTAAGTGGCCAAACTCTAAAAAAAAGTCACACGGGGCTAGGGACTATCAACCACACAAAATTTTTGGAAAGTTTTTCTCTCACAGCAATTAAAGCGCAAGAATATTTGGAGCGTCATGAGATTTATCTCTAACGTAACATTTGAAACCCTTCCATACAGTAATTCCTCTTCATTGAAGGAGTCATTACAGGAGTGGCACAATAGATCTCTCGTAGTTTACGTGCTTAGTTCATGTAGTTATTTTAAACTACCCTGAACATCTTATTATACATATGTACATACAAGAAAATAATCATGTGGGCCGAAATTTGACAAACCCTTGGATTTTCCTCCTGGCCCAGTTTTATAACTTGTATTCGTATTCAATTTATTTACTTATTTATGACTCCTCCCTTCCTACCTCTCCTACATGTGTTTATTTTTCTATAAAAAAATAATATTTTTAGGTGGAAATATGCAATTAGCGTTATCTTACATTGTATTACTTTTGTAACTAATGTATTGAATCATCTGTATCCAAACAATAATAAATTATAGCTAGTTGTAGCTAAACAGTAATAATTTAAAAAAATAAAATAATAAAAAAATACCTCGATACCTATATAGCGATCGATATCGCCTGGTGACGTGAGTGACGCGAATCGCTGCAGAACCTTTGTGTGAAGTATTTAGACCACCCTTCTTTAGGTACCTCTTCTACGACCGTTTGGAAGGCCGTCGCTGCTTCGTCGGCATCCTTTGAGATTATCCTTAATTTTAGGGAATAAAAAAAATTGCAGGCTGCAAACTCGAGACTGTATGGAGGATCACCCATAAATTCTACATTCTAGTATGGAAAAATTAGTTTGTTTGTCTGAAGGAGTGTGCTGGAGCGTTGTCGTGATGGAGGGTCATTCTGCCTCGCGGGCGTCTTGCTCTTTGACTTTTTCAGTAACAAAAGGCAAGCAGCTATTCACGTACCAGTTCGGCAGTTACTTTTCGATTAATTTAATAAAGTAATTGTAGCATAGTTGCCCGATCTGTCAAGGAAAGAGGCAATCGTCTTCTTTCCAGCATCCTGTCCTTTCCTTCATTTTCGTTATCAATTTTCAAAAGACCCATTGCGTAGTTTCTGGCTCATTAACAGTTTCTGGCTCATAAAGGTAGATCCAGCTTTCATCACCTGTAATTATATCAAATGTAACGTTTGATTAACCATTGAAGAATATTTCAAGCATTTGGCGACACCATTTCACGCGACAACGTTTTCGAGCGCCGCTTAAATTGCGATATATCTATCAATCTGGCATAAAACTAGGTGTAAATGATAGTGTAAAATGGTTTAAACTTGGGTCACACTAATGTCTAATATTGCTCGTATTTGCTCATTCGTTCGATTGTCCGCTTCAATTATGAGCCACACAGTGTTGATGTTTTCCTACATCACCGCCGTCCCAGGACGTTTAAATTCACTGAACCAGTAAACAGTGGCACTGGATGGTGTTTCATTACTAAATGCTAATTTAAGTCTCTCGTGACTTTGTTTTCAGTTTAGGCTGCAATGAAAGTTATAAAAATCATTAAACAAAAAAAAAATATTATTAAATGTATTTTAAAGGCATCGCTGAGAAAGCTTACAACCCAGTAGTAACAGCAGCAGTTTAGGCCTACCTGCAGAACAACGGATGGCGATTGAGCAGTCTACCCTAGACAACAACGGTTGCACCATCGCCGAAACGTCTAGTGCTACAAACATCACGCGGTAAATTCGTTTTATCTGATTTATAATGTCAAACAACAGCGACAGTCTTCTATTTCATAATAGAAGTCAATGCTCACTTGCGTAAAGCAGAAACATAAAAGAAGTTCAGGGTCGCGAATCTAGAGAGACCGCTGCCCAGCTGGCTGGCGCAAAATGGGTATTTGTGTATGTGCACAGGTCACTTTACGTTGTCATCGCTGTCCCGCCGAGGCGCGTCGACCGTGTCTTTGAATAAATTTGCCGTGATAATGCTGAAAATGGCATTATAAAGTGTGTACAGGGGCACTTTACTACGGTACGTATATGTGCAGCAGTGCAACGAGGCCACTGATGCCGGAACAAGAGCCGGAACGGTTTCGGTTGCGAGCGACATTTGTACGGAACAACGCGCGAGCTTCCTTCCACACCATAAATAGAGCGGCAGCCAGTGATATCTGACTACGCAAAATTCAAAAGACACAGTTTTATTATTGGATCTTATAAAACTCACTCGAGATTACTTAGAAACGAATGTTGAAGGATTTGTTCTTAAAATATAACATTATAACGTAGGAAAAGTGAAAATCGTGGATAATATTATGATCAACGAAACCCAGGACATCGGCAAGCTATTACTGTAGGACGTGGTCTTATTTACAAGATAAAATCGGTGGATCTAACGTGAATACTGTGGTTATTTTAGTATCGTTGTTAAAAATATTCCAAGATGGTCATCTTAGTTGGCTGGTTGGTTATTTTAATGAAGGTGAATGCTTTTGGAAATACTAGTAATGGAGGTACAATTTAACTATTTGCGTGGAGACACGATAATACATACGAGTACAGTACTGGTATGCTGACCGTCTGGCCATATTGAGGTATCGCAATTGTGCTACACGCTGCTTTCACGGTATTATGACTGCCTTCCATTGCGATAGGGTAATTAGCGGGAGACAGCTGAACGGAATGGAGTAAAATGTCTTGGCCTTAATTGCACAAAGTTGCGCAATATTATTGTGGGTGTAGGGGGCCCTTAGGATCACTTCTGGAGCGGCGTTTTTTTATAAGTTAGGTATTTTAATTTACACAATGTATGTGACGATCATTCAATTAAATTCATAACAGCTTAACTAACATTTAACATAAAACATCAGTAATTAAGTAAACTATTTATTATTTATAACTTTAGTCAACGACGTCAACCTTATTATTATTACTTATAAATGAATCTTATATTATTCCTTAAATCAATCTTATATTATACCTTAAATTAATGTTATACTATCCGTAGTAATTTAATACATAACCTTATCTTAACTTAAATATACTTAAGCTATTTGACCAAACTAACTAACTATATACGAATATTTAGATATGTATAACATGAATATTCCAAATTACATGGCGTTTTTTTCGGCTCATCCGCTTCACTGGCGTGGTGCTTTTTTCATGTTTGATTTGGGCCCCGTGTTTGTTCAGCGCGTCTGCGTTCCGATTTATTAAAATGAGCCGTACTCGCGTAATGAATATAATGGAAGAGCCGGGCAATCGTTCCGCCAGAGATAATGAAATATTTGGTTCACTGTTGAATCAGATGTGTCACGTAATTTTTAAAGCGGATTTCATGCAATTTGTGTTGTTGTTACATTTGAGTAAGGTTGTGAAAAACAACTTCTTTAACTATGTTTTAAACAAAGTTTCAAAATAATATAACTTATTGAAGACCGGAATTTATTTGTCAATTTAAAATGACGATTCTCCAAATCAAAATTACATGTTGATTGTTTACCAAATAGAATGAATTAAAAGTAGTTTGAGCTAGTAGTAGTTTTAAACATACAAGTTATTTTTAAGACACGTGCATTGGACAATGCTGTAAAATATTATTAGGTCATCGAAACAGCGTATGCATGCACAATTTCAAGTCAATTAGATATGTCAAAGTAGGTCAAATTGAGCCATAATCGGACATTTTTTTGACCTTGCTTGTACATGTGAAATTAAATATGCTGTATACATTTAAATGAATAAAATAAAATAAAATAAAATAAAAATAAAGTCGCGTATAAAGTAATTTAATTAGATGAATTAAAATTTAAATTTGATGTTTTGGAGCCACAAAAAATCTATTTTTCGGTGAATTAAATACGCTTGCACTAATGATGTCTGTGCGACCAAAACGCTCCCGTAATATGTGTGGTTGCGTAATGAGTGTAACTTTAAATATATGTATTTTAAAATATGAAAATCAAGCCTACATATTTCAAGCCATACCTCAACCATACATCCCACCTCGACCTCAACCACACACCTTACCTCTATACAATCATACAACTCAACCATACAACCTAAACACCCCAACAATATCAAGGCTACATACCTACTTCTCGTATAACCCTATTAAAATCTGCTCAGCGATTTTCGACTCCGAATGCGAAAAGCTATTTCCTTAGCTAGCTCGCCATACTAGTAAAGCCATTTCCTCATAGTGACGTCACAGAGCGTACGATGGATATATGTAATCGTCGATTCATATGTAGTTAAGAAAAACTGTCCTGATTCTCATTGCAGCAGGTATATGGAACAAGCGAACCCGCTATCCCGAAGCGTTCCAACGATCTTTATCATTATGTCGCCCTGAGATGAGCGCAGAACTTGTGGACAGTACAATCCACGTAGCAATCTCCGCTACGGCACATTAGAGACCGACGCCTTAATAGAGAGGCCAGCATACACCCAGCAGGCTAGCCTCACGCCCTAAATTTAGATGGATTTCTCCATCCACCCAGTTTAGTCCCTGGTTCGAAGCCGCGTATGCAGCCTCTATTAGCTAATGCGAGCGGCAATTCGTAACTCGAATATATCTTGGATCCGAGGCGTCCTTTAGTCGGCAGATTTCACCCGTTATTGGGTGGCCAATGGATTGTTTTGAAGGATGGATGACATTAGGTCCAACATATATTCGTCAGTTGAGCCGGGGCCGGCAAACCGACCAATACATCAATCATGCAGGGCCGCTCGTGGTGTTCCCCCAGATCCGCCGCATGGCGGGTTCACCGGATTAGTCCCTCTTCGTGGAGGCTGCCGAATAGGTGTTAAGATATGTGTCGAGACGACCATGATGACAAAGTTGGCCATTAGTACCTACCCGAGCTGCGCGGCTCCATTAGGCCCTCATTGCAGCAAATTGCGAAGTTTCAAATTAACATAACCTTCCAAGCAAGATTGTGCTATCTGTCATCGATCAGAATAATCGATAGAGGTCGTACGCCATCTATTCCCCTCAAAATCTCGTTAAAATGATAGGTGAATCAAGTACTGGGGGTACTGGGGAACCAAGTACCCCCATAAAAGTTTTTTTTTGTAAGAATTTTTAATTGGGGTTTTTTGGGTCGAGTATACGACAATTTCCAATAAACTACAACTGAAATGAAGGACTACAAAATCAAGTTTTTTAAATTTAATATGAGTGAGCACTTTAAAGAATGACACATGCCTAATGGAAGATATTTATTTATTTATTTATTAAGTAAATTACAGTATTTTAATATGCATCATGACAAAGCAAGTACCAAACGTATGCTCTTTATCATCCACAGTATAGTGAAGGAATAAAAAAGGTATAAAAGAGTATGTCGGGGAAGGATGGCCAAAGTGGCCCAGACATATAAAGTGTCCACCGTGACTTTGCTATCGAACCAAATGTCGCTGTGTTATTAGTTTAAAATGGCGCCGCAGCGTATTGACATAATATAGTGGTTGATGAAATGGTAACGTGATCGCCACAGCAAAAAATATTTTATTAAAAATACGTGTTTTTTTGGGGTTATTGATCTAAAGTAAGAATTCCAAAGTAATTGTTATCTCGAATTTGTCATATTTTTTATTTACCTTCCCAGTAGCATTTAATTTACCTTCCAAGTAGTATTTCATCAACAAATACCAAATACCTATTTGTTGTGGTTTTAAGTATGCGAAACCGATATATTAGACGGAGTACATAGAAATCATGGGATCTCGAATCTATAATAAGCTCACCACTTCAAGGCCAAAACTCGAAACCGGCCGGAAATTATTTCCCGGTTGAAAAATATGTCTAACAGTCGGCAACATAAAATAATTCCCTCTGTAAAATTTATTCAATAAATTAAAATGGACTTAAAGCTTATTTTTTCATTGTTATAATTAATAATTATACCTTAGCACCACCAGGTAGCAACAAATTTGATCTGAGTCTCGCAAGTGCTGCTGCAGGTGCATCCTGGTTACATGGCCTGGAGGAGGATCTGACCAATAGGTAGAGCAAGCATAGTATATGTGGGTATTCTTATGGGTATTCATGGAATTGTGGCGACGAGCGGAACTTGTTGGAATAGGTTTTAAGCCATTTTCGATAACTTTGATTGTCAACTACTCTAAGCGGCCACCCCAGAGCGTTTCAACGAAATATATCGCTATATCGCCTCGAAGCAAAACACAGAGACTTGAGGACATAGACAAATCTACATAACAATCTCCACCTCACCCCGTAAGAGACCAACTCCTACCGCGAGGCATTGGGAATTTTGAAGCCCAGTGTGGCTATCCATCGCGCACTTACTACCAGATGCAATCCGATTTCTCCTATCCCCGTCTGGTTGCAGGTTCGAAGTCGCTTGCGTGGTCCACTACCTCAAGCAGCGGTAATTCCTAACTATGTAGAATTATCGCGGATCCGTGGCGTCCTTTGCTCGGCTTGCCACCCGAGATCGGGTGATCATCGAATCGTTTCTAAGGATAGATAGCTTGATGTATCTACCTACCCCCGCTTCCTTAGGTTGCATTGTTCTTCCAAACTCCTTCGGCTATTAGTTGTTGAGAAAACTGCCGGCAAACCGACCAGTGCCTAGAGAAACCGACCATCCAAGTTTTCACCCGTGAGTCACCGCTTTTTCCGGGTTACTAAGGGAACAGGCGCTTGTCACCGCATTACCGGGATACAGGGACTTTTTTCAGGAAGTTTGTCAGGCAAAGACCGGCAAGCCGACCATTCCTCAGACATCCAGGGTCACCCGAGAGCTTCCCCCGGGTCAGCCGCCATGTATAGCAAGTTCGCCGGTTTCGTCCCTCTTCGTGGAGGCCGCCGGATAGGTGTTGAGACATGAGTCGGGCCGACCATGATATACAGAGTTGGTTATTGAGACCCCAGCTGCATGACCTCATTAGACCCCTAAAGACCCGCATTAGACCCATTTTCGATAAGTCAGGGGTTACGAATCACTGGACGGGCCAAAGTTACCGATTATATCGCTACTTTTCCTGTTATTTGATTTGGTTAAGTGTGCAGCCGTAGCTGTCCGAATGCATTACATAGCTAGAATGTCAAGTATATAGAATGAATGACATTGCTCATAATTATAGAGACGAAATTGACAAATAAATGGCAGAATTAAGAACTAGGATACAGAAATGACTAGTTTATTTGAAATAATATATGTATGACAACCCTTGTAATGTGGAATTTGCCGTGTATTTGGTGTGATCCATTAACGTTTCGAAAGCTGCGTCGAACGGGTGACGCGCCCCGGCACCGTATAACCTATAAATACCAATAGGCAATTAAAGGCTGTCTATTGACCCATTGACGATATTATGCAACAGAGCTATAACAGAAACTACTCGTCCACTAGGAACAGCATTTCAAAATGTTTTATTCCGTCGTCGTACTACGAGCCGCATAGTGCGATGTACCGAACGAATCATTTCTGTATCTTATATCTATAGTCAGTCTTTGTGAACGCTATACTCTGGAGACCAGATGAGTGAACCTGGGTACGTGACAGTTATTATAATATAAATGGGGCTGTAGTACCAGAAAAATGGCTCTTGCACATTCTGATCGCAAAGACTAACATTTTCCTCCTAATAACCTCCAGCGAGTCTACTATGGATGTACACCCTAATATCGCGAATGCAAGTTGTCGCAAATGTGTGTCATTAACTGGATTAACATATATTTTCAAAAATAATTATTTTTGTTAATTTAATATTTTAATATTAAAAAGTATAGAACCCATCAATTTATCTAAAAAAATCATAAAATAATCATGTTACAGATATTATATGGAGAATCAAAATTTATCTTTAAAACTTTCTACGCATGTCGCATCTAACGCGAATACACACAGATGCACTCAATCTGTGGTGCTACGCCTCCTACTACGCCAACCTACGCTTCAAACCGTCAGGCAATGTTTGCACAAAATACGCGCGCGGTTTTTTTCACGCATCGCTTCGCGCGCTTTTCGCCTTCCGACCGATGATTTCATTTCGCTTTTTTCCCGGCCATGCAATCACGCGAAATTGTCAATGAGATATAACGGCTTTCAGAAAACGTTGCAGAGAAATACGGTATCGACTCAAACTACGTTACACAAAAAATGAGAGGACACATAATTTAGCAATTGACCAATATTTTCAGGTTGAAATTATAGTGCTATGAATGCGATGTAAATTCATGGCATATCGCTTTCATTGATTGTTAGAAGCGTATTCTAGCCTCATTAATAAAAATAATGTCTGTTAATTTTTGATTACTTTTAGATAGCATTATATGTTTATTATCGTATTATTTATTTTTTCCCTAATAACTTAATATTGGGTAATTAATTCAAACATTCACTGATTTATGTAATATATTGTTCACTATTTTTTCTTGTGCATTTCCTTGATAATTTTTTTTAATATTTTAATTTTCAAGTATTTGTTCATTTCTTAAAATAAATTTGCTTGAAAACATCAATTGAAGAAATATACCATTCTTTTTCTATGATTATTTTTTAAAGCAATTATTTTCCAGAATCCCGTCTCCTCTTATCCTTGCATCTGCAGTCAAAGAAAATAAATTCAGAAGGAATCCAGACCAAGGATAATGTTGAGGTGTTAAATAGTTTGTTACTTAAGCAGTGTTTCAAAAATGTCAATTAAAGCGATAGTTTATTTAAAATACTACACTGAATGAGAGATACTAACTTTCTTTACATAAGTAAGTAGTGAAATTAACTACTTACAAATGATTTAATTTAAGATTTGCTCCGAGCTCCCACAAAATAAGAGTTGACCTTTAAGTACTTAATTCAATGTATTTGCGAGCGGGAGGAAACTTGCTGAATTCAGACCGCATACGCGACGTAAATATCAAGTTGGCAAAAGTGTTGCTTGGCTCTGTAAACGCCTCATGAATCCGAGAGGAGGCTTTCCGAACTCTTGGCAAACAAAACTGCCACCTTTAGGTACCTTACTAAATACGAGTATATGCACGTAAGTTAGCGGTTAAGGATGTTGTAACAATGTTAATGGAATGACACAATCCATATGAACACAGAAATGAAGAAATATCAAATTTCGGACCATAGCGTTGAAGCTGTGCCAACATCGGTCGATTCATAGTGAGGTGAGTTAGCATCTTAACCGTACCGTTCCGCTGTTTATTATTCAATCAGACGTGTGCACACAATGGTCAACCTCGTCACACACGCCTCCCTAGCTCTCCTCCCTGTCTCCAGAACGTGTGCAAACCAATTCATACACGTATGCCTTAAGCACACACCCACTAACAATAGGCCGCGTATTATTTGCATGGTTGTGTAAACACTGCGCGGAATGTCGTATGGAACTCCGCTTATAATGGAACTATTTGTGCTAGATCGTGTTTATAGCACATGCGATTTAGCTAATAACATAAACGGTATTCTTCCAAAGATCATAATAAGCGATGATTTTAAATATGGCCGTTTGAAATATGGATGATTTTGGAAAACGAACCAAAATCTAGTTGCCATAAATAAAAACTATCAAGCGGTTTTACTTCAACCCACTCAAAAGTGGGGGCAAGGTCTTACAATCATGAGTAAAATATAACGAAATTAAGATTATCGATGTTTCACAGGTCCTAGAGTCCATATAAACCAAAAAAAAATTAACTGTTTGTCTGGATATGTGGATGATACCATGCATGATAACTCGTAAACGACGTCCATTTTAAAATTTTCTTTCTTCAATCGCCCTGATTTGGAACCGTCTGTGTACCATTTCAGGCTGCCGGCTTCCCAGTGAATTTGGTTA
>JAOPUG010000105.1:3824538-3842450 GCA_027564375.1 Micropterix facetella
GCCTGCCCCTCAACAGCGGTTTCAACTCTATGTACTCTCCGATCCCGCAACCCATCGCCACCATGGCCGACACCTACAGGTCAGTTAACCACTTGTAAGAACCGCACTTTTTTTTCTATTTAATATTAATTTAATATTTTCTGAATTGCCGTGCCCGGAGAAATATAAGAGTCGACTGATATAGAGCAGAGAGCGCGGGCGCGGAGTGCGGGACGGGAGTAATGGAGCATGCCGACCGGCAGGTGGTCACTGACCGCCGACAGTGGGCCCGAAGACGGCGATCCCTTGTAATACTGTGAACACATAACAGCCTTCACTCGATCAGAACTCTCTACTGAATATCAGTTAGGTATAGAGACCAGCGACAGATATTGAGAACACCTCAATTTTAAGTAACATTTACATTGCTATGGACAGATTATCCTGCTATGGTAAGAAAGTAGACCGACCATACTACCTGACACCCTTGGGGAGCAAACGCCTGATGATTGAGGAGCTCTTCCTGGAATAGCCTTACTCAACCTTTCTATTTCTTGGGCGAAATACGCGTGACTGAACCAGGCGGGCCGCAACAACCTAAATTACAATAAAACCACAGAAGACATTAATAAACTAGAAGACATTTAAAAACTAATGACATTTTTGACATTGTATACTTTTGACAATTTTAGCCAGATCCGGCTTATAATTTCTACATGATATTCTCAACGCGTCATCAAGGTGTGAATCAGTAAGCCGACATCTATAGGCATTATTTGAATATTTCATTTTAGAATACGAGGATTCAAAGGCAAGTCGATGCAAACAACGTCAGAAGCAAGTGTGCACAATTTTTCAGAGTTTCAAAGTTATCGGGTACTAATTTCCAAAACACTTTATATTATTTTACCTCCCTTTTCTCTTTAACAATTGCTTCCGTCAGTTTTAAATTCAATAAGTTCATCCGATAATTTGGCGTTCTCAAATCCAAATGCAGCCAGTTGCGTGGTAGTGGATTTGGATGATGTAGGCAGTTTTTAATCTAAAATTTATGTGGCTAGGCGTCGGGCAGCAAAGAAAAGGTTGGCGGACTGCAGGTTGAGTCTGGATACGCTGGAAGGATGATGGCCCCGCATTTGATTAAATCCTATTAAAATTCATCTTCGGAAGTGGCAGTTGACCTTTTAATGCCGGCTAGACGCGGGATGCTGACTAAAGAATGGGATCCTTAGTTCTAGACTGGACATAAAACGGCGAGGAGCCGTAGTCCACACTCACGAAATTCCAACGGCGGCATGGAAGGCAAAAGAACCCCGAACTATCATATACCTAGCCACTATTATTTTCGAACTGCCTTCTAGAACAATATGACGCATTCAAGAAAGAAACACATTTAAATCCAAGCACCATGAGCTGATTAAAGTAAGGATAGGTGACACCGTCATTCCGTATCCCAATCATTTCACGAATGGTGTAGGTGTGTCACTGGCGAAAATTGGGTCATTTCAGCTACAACGTGTCATTGGCGAACGATGCTCGGAGTATCACCCACACATATTTGGTGATCTCACGGCGACTCATACAATAATAGTTCATTGGTTAAATACGATAGACTAGCGTCTGGTGACGGAAGAAAAACAAAGAATAGGCAAGGAACGCGCGAATAACACACCTGGATTGTTGCCGGTTTTCGATTATGCAGCTGTTTCTGGTTTAGGAACTGAAGGCATCCTTAATATTATGTGTTTGTTCACTTGGTATGCTAATAAAGGCGTATCAGAATGATTTATTACGTTAGCGACGATAGTCACAGGAGCAAATGTAATGAATTTCTGATCATCTTGGAAGGATTAAGGAGTAATACCTACTGCTTTTAATCAAACCTATTTTAGTACCTTAAACCCTGGACGCTAGGCTGGGCATACGTGTTGAGACCCGACGGAGTATTCCGCCTCTGTAAATCATAATTTCCAGGTCATGGGGATAACCTTCATGTAAAGAGCACAGCACGTGCCGACCACGTAGGTCGGCCGACCATGGGTAAAGTGAATAGAAAAAGAAGCAGGAAAGGGTACTGGCTATTCCTTGGAATGAAATGGTTGGCCAGAGTGACCTCGTCGCGTTCGAAATCGCAGCAGAACTCGCTCTTTTAGATCTGTTCTTTGCTAATGAAATGGATGTCGGAGTGGGCTTCGATTAGAGCCGCAATGACCCATAGTGAACAGATACCACTCTACTCCAGGCTTGATGACCATGTTATAACACATCCACGATATTATTAGACCTTATTTAATATTTTCCGGCTCACCAAAGCGTACTCCAGGCCACGGCTCGACGCGACGGGCGGAAAAGCTTTTTATTAATTCACGGCTCAAAATTCATTTGGTGGGCGCCGGCCGCCCTAGCTGCCTGGCTAGCAGAGGTGAGTTTCGACTGCGACTTCGGGCTAATTGAATTTGACCGGCTCCGCCATCTTTTTACCCTATTTTTCCCGCCATTTTTTCCCGCCCAGAGCCGGCATCGGCTTCGCTTGTTTTGTTTCGTTGCCTCTTTGATTGCTTTGGGCCGCCTTCTAATTTGAATTGGAAATTGCTCTCTAGAAAATTTGTATTTCGAATAACAGTTGCTAACCTAACCTTAGACAAGTCAACATAAATATCTTGGAAATGTTGACCTAGTTATTGGATAAATAAAACTTAGAAAACGAGAAACTTGATAAGGGAAATTAAGAGGTCCAACTTGTTAAACCTCACTTCGTAGTCTCACTTGCTCAGTAATACAATGATTTTTAAAAGTTTAATGTAACATATGTACAGATAGGTAGATTATTATAGTGAAAAACATTCAAAACTTTCAAAAATACTTTTACCGGTCGCAAAACCCACATATTTAAAACAGTTGTTGCCAAACTTATCTTCATTAATCCCTAAATCAATGTCGAAGAACGTTTTAAATAAATTAAAGCTCTATCTGTATACACACATTTTTCTTTCAAATTCCGAAAATTTTCATTAATATTATTTTTTAACGATTGAAATAATTTTGTTCAATTTTACTGAAAAACTAATGAAATTTTTTTTACTGATTTAGAACATGTCAAGGGGATATAAGATGTTATTTTAAAAATCGTAAATCATAAACTTATTTTGGTTCGCTTTTATTGATAATTCTCCGCGTATTACTAATAAGATATATAAGATTATTTTATGAAATTTTAGTCACATAGAAATTTAGACCTTTGTTTAAATATTTACATAAAATTGAAACAATTGCAAGTATACCTTATATTTTAAATTCAATTCAATTTTATTTTATTTCAAAGAAACTTAACAGATAGTTGAAATTTTAGCCTATAGGTATATAATTCTTCTAAAGATAGCTCTAAATACAGTGAATAAAACCTAATATCAACCAGGAAAAAATAAACAAATTATTGAAAATGGAAAAATAGAAAACAACTGCATTCAGTTTTACAATTATTTAGTTTCATACTTCACGCCAGGCTGCATAGTAGATTTGGTAATTTGATAATGATAATAATAATTTGATCAATTGATAATGATAGGATTTTATGAATTCTATATATTTTAACTATACTTGAAAAAAAAATATATATGTTATAACTAAAGGGTACTAGAATGGTCATTGGAGTAATGTAATAACTCAAATTATAAATAGTATTCAATAGCCCGAAGTATTGAATAGTCAAAATTAATAAAAGTAGATCGAAAGGAATAAATTTTACAAAATAGTACAAAATAGTATTTGCAGTGATAATATTATCTAAAAATAGTAAATAAGTCGAACTGTAATGAAATAGTCCAAGTTAATAAAAATCAGAATAAGAATAGCCTACCTAATTTAAAATATGGATTGAAAATTGTTTTATAAAATCTAAGTTATATTCCTCGTTTATAAGTTTTTAAATATTCGCGTCTTTCCTTCCCTGACCAGAGTGTTTAATTGAATGAGCAAATCGTTGAAGAGTTTAATTCCGACGTATTTAGGGCACGTCTGAAAACTCCATTTCGAGGACCTGGTAATTCTATATTGTTATTTCCTTTCGTCTCATGATTATGATATTCACCGCAAAAGCTTAAAATTTCTAGTTGGCAATATAGAAACATAATACTTTCAAATGCATAGAGGGATGCCAGTGTTAAGATGCCTAATGATTTAAATCGTCCTCTACAGCTTTCTGACGAGGACTTTTTTAGTGAGAAAAGTTTTTGACGTTTGCTCACTGTATATAGACCCCAGAATAGTATGCCATATCGTAATATGCTTTAAAAATTTGATTATGCGATGTGATGTCTTTGCGCTCCCGTATGTATCCTCTCGTCCTAAGAAATAAACTAAATATGTTTTAAAATCCTACTGAAATTGTCTATAAAACTTTAAATTTAAACAAGAAACTAAAAATATTTGTGAACGCAAACGACCTTTATAAATATCCAAAGTCGCCGATAAAAACTTGCATAAAGGCGAATTCTGTACGTGAATCACATATATTCTACGCTCGATTACTCCGCGCGCAAAGATTACACGTGTTTCGATTAGTCGGTCTGTCGCACCGGGTGAAGCCGCCCACCTCTACGCCTCGCCGAAGCGGCCAACTTAACTAAGATTAATTAAATAATCGACTGATCGAGTGCGAGGTAAAGTTGGGCGGGCGGGTACGCGGCAAAAAAAGGGAAATCAAATCGATTGACGCGGACCGAGTCGACTTTGATAGTCCGGCAACCCGTTTCAATTTACTATTTGTCATCGGGCGCAAGAATAAAATCGCCCTGTTGTGAGACGTGCATTCACAGACTGTGACCGAAGGAAATATATGCAGATTTGGACGGATGGATTTTGTAGTTCACGAGATATGTAGGTACTGGTGACAGCGATTTTATAAACATCCTTCTCCGAAGGTGCAAGGGTTGATTCTTAAAGATGTATATCGTAGTTCTCTATGGAGGCCATCAAACAATCAAATAGCCATAGGAATTACCCCGTTATTTCAATATTTAGAAAGACGGGGTCTATAGCTATTGTATCGACCCGAGAAAATTGAATGAGGTGATCTACAAATTCGCTCATGGATTGCCTTATATTTATATACGATCTGAAATCTATACTTATTAATTTTATTTGTTTCACATTTCATATCGAATAATTAATCTATGGTTATACAGGGGAAAAAATGACATTAAAATTAAAATAAAGCGACAAACTTGGTAATCCCAATCCCATTCAACCCGAGGCCCGTCTAGATGTGCGATCTACGACGTATTTTGGATTTCGAGCTGATGTATATAGCCATTTATTAATCAATATTATCTAATAATTTAACAGGTTCTTCTAGTTTATTGTACATTTTATGGACATCAGTTCGGCATTCCTCTATCTGATTCTCTATCTTTTGCGAGCCTCTTCTTTTGCGTATCTCTATCTGATTTTCTATCTTTAGATTCTTCTATCTGATGTGAGTAGCCGTAGACAGCTTTTACTATATCTAATAGAGTTACGTACCATCGTAGCCTTCGTTGGATAAAGCGATGCTGTCATGCAGCAACAGAAAATATTCGCTCTTCGGTGCTACACGTACTTCTAATAGTATTCGTCTATTTATATGATTTCATCTGGATTATATATCATCCGAAGAGCGCAATGCGTTGCTGTTGAAAGGTTTGGAGCGTGCGACCCCAAGAAGGTAGCCGCGGTCACTGCGTTTCCGCGTTTCGTACTCTAAAGTTGAAGAAGGGAGTTCGGAGAAATTTCTTGACAATAGCAGCATCATTAAATTAACATATCTACTGGTTCTCAAAAATTCGAATGTTATGCTAAAGCAGAAACCTCAGACGGTCCTGGGTGATTAATGCACTGGTCGATTTATTGGCCATGCTGCTTAATGGGCAGAAAGTCAGGGGAGTCTGAAAGCGTAGTTTCCTATGCCAGCAAGGGTACAAGCTGACCTGTTGGCATCTATCATTAGAAACGACTCGTTGTCTATCCAATCCCGAGTGGCAGTTCGGGCAAAGTACCGTGATAATTCGAATGACGAATTGTCGCTAACAACAAGTAGAAGCTGCGCAAACGACCTCGAACACGAGACCAGAGAAGAGTATGGAGAAATCCGCCCAAAGCTGGTAGTAAGGGCGCGAGGATAGCCTACTGTGTTAAAATTTCCAGTGAGTCGCGGTAAGGAGTTGGATTCTTACGGGATTTTGGCGGAGTTGGGTACGTGGATTGTTATTGTACACAGTCCTTGTGTTCATCTCAGGATGACAAGACGATAAAATTCTTTATAACATCCCGGGATGGCAGGTTAGCCCGTAGCATTAACACCTCCAAAACAGCTCTTACGTCGACTCCCTCAGAGCAGAATGATTCAGTGACAGAGCGAGTGACAATGAGCATAAAGACAATATGTCACAGTATATAGGAAAATCGACATGGCAATCCACGTCGATCCTGGCAGCAGCGAGGCACAGTGAGGCACATTTATGACTACGTACTGCTTTATGATTAGATTCTACATAACTCGCGATTGCATTGAGCAAAAGAGCGTTAGACGCCTCGTTCGCGTGGATTTATAGAGTAAGTAAAATTTGTAATACGCATCTCGGCGATACCGATGTATTTAACACGTCTTTGTCGCTCTCAAGAAGGCAATGATTAAATACGGTAGTGACATATCATTGTAATTGCAATATAATTAATATGTACCTATTCACGAATATATTTAAATGGCATATATGTATCTACGTATATTATATCACGTGTAATCATATTAAATTATTTACTTATTTTGACTCCTCTCTTCCCTACTCCTTTCCATGTGTTTGTTTTTCTTATAAAAATATGTTTTTAAGTGGAAACATATAATTAGCTTTGTTTTGAAAGTTATTAATTTTGTACTTAATGTATTGAATCAGCTGTATGTTACCAAGTAATAATGAAATAAATAAAAAATATTTCATTGAGTATTCACGATATATTCATCCTTTTTCTATACAAATAAATGCATTTTGTTTCATCTTACACATACTACAGTTCAGACTGACCAAGTGATTTACGTTGGCTACGTTTTTTCAACATTTTCGCAGTTATTAGTTTTGTGATGACAATTATTAATTTCTTACGATAACAATTCTTTGGATCATGACGGTTATTTCACAACCACATCGGCAATGGCCTCCCGGTCTAAGAGGGAAAATGGGGGGATTAGGTAGTCGTGTCTTGAGTTTTAATCGGACGCAGTCACGCCTCTAATGGCTTCGCATAGATTTGCCTTCGAGACCATTTGCCCGGTCTTCCCTTTGATGCGATCTATTCGCAATTTTCCGTGTCTTTCTTTTTGTCTCGCCGCGCCGTCCAGTCGCCGCTCGTGTTTATTCTGTTAAACTAGGTTTACGCTTTTGGCGAACTGCAGTTGACTGGAGTTTAACATAATGGTAATGAACCTCAGAGAATGAATTCAAGGTAAAATACATAGGGTGGTCGAGTACTAATCGAGTATCTCTGGGAGGAGATTGTAATGTACTCAAATGCTAAAGATATTGGATTGTATATAGGATATTGAGAAAGGACTAACCCCGTTGTGAAAGAATAGTGTTAACACAATCGTAATAAACTTCAGCAAATGCATTCAAGATAAAACACGCAGGGGGAAACCCAAAGGGTTATCAAATTTGGCCAATATCTAAAAACGCTATGATATCCTGATACTTGAAGCGCGCGCGTATTCATCGATATCAGGCGCTCATACGTCGAGAAGCGAAGGGATCACATCAGCACGTCACGCGGGGCGTATCCATCTATATATATATATCTATTTCGTTGACACCGCTAACCGTGTCTCGCTTCTCACCAGCGGGACGCGCGTTCCTACGCTATATAACGAGTCTCTTTAACGAGTGATATCCTAATTGCTTGAAGCGTGTGCGAAATGACACACCTCAATTAATTGTATTTTATTTATTATGATAAAAAACCAACCGCAAGTCGTATAAACCCCAAAATTAACTGGGCTATGTGCATTACCTATAACTAGCGTTATCGTGCATAGTAACAAAAACATCGCAGGATTTCAAGACAAAGCCAAGTATAATGATCGAGTAAGAAGTAATAATGATCTATGGGATGATATTTTAATGCACTCAAGTGCTAAAGATAGTGTATTGTATATAGGATATTGAGAAAGAACTTACCTGGTTGTAAAAGAATGGTAATATACCTCAGAGAATGTATTGAAGATAATGGTCGAGTATTAATCTATGGGGGAGATTTTAATGCACCCAAGTGCTAAAGAATGATAGCAGGCTAGGAATTACGAATGAGTCATCTTTATGTGAGTCATAGTTATTATTTCGGACTCGCATATTTTGCCTACTAAATATCGGGAGAAACTCCTCTAATATTTAAATCCCAGGTATAATACCGAGATAACAGCTTAAGTAAGGCGATTATGGAACCAGTCCATCCATTTGAGGTTGTGCGTTTGCTCCGATCATCGTATTTGTATGTATACGTCGCAAAGTGAAGTTGTGATCGCTCCCTAATGTGTATGCATAGAAAAAGGTTGTTCATAGAAAATCTAATGTTTAGTGAAGGAAAACTATCATTGATAAAAAAACTGGAAACTCCGAGATGTGGATCTTTCGTCAGAAGTAAAAATCTGCAAAATGAAATATTTTGCTCATATCATGCGACACCCAGAATAATGCAACTGGATGGAAAGCACAAAATTTTGCTGGCCAAAATGGACGTGCTTGCGTTAATTTTGAATGTCTCTTTTCTTTCTTCACAGTTCGATGTCATCAGGTCTACCATCAAGCTGCCTCCAGCAACGAGACAGTGGTTACCCTTACATGTTTCCTGAACCTCTCCACCTCGGTGGTGTTGGGGGAGGTGGATATGGCGCCAGAGCACCAGCGGCGCATCAGCAGCACCCAGCAGCTTACTCCCAAACGACGTCCAGTGGAGGAACAGGTAGGAATATAGTAATCCTTTTATTTTAGATGTCATCATGAAAAATGAGCGAGATGGTGAGGAAATTGCGGTCTATCCAAACCATAGTCTCAATTTCTGCGGCTTTCTGTTTTTTTTTTCATTCCGTCGGGATATATGTGTTTCATTGTTTGTTCTCCTTTCGATAGATATACAAAAAAAATCAAATATTACCGAGGTAAGACAATTTTTCATTATGAAATACACCTGAAGATTATTTTACCAAACTCTCAATAATTTAAACAGATGTGAATACAATTTGGGCGGGTGTATTTGGCTGCGCGAGTGGAGCGTTAAACGATCCTTGCGGTACACCATCGCTCCGGTCGAGCGGTTGGTGGCGCTGAAAAAATACGCCGAGATGAGTAGAATACTTATCCGCTAAAAAATCCTCAACTTTACCTCTCGCCCCGAGTTTTTATCGAAGGCGGGAGGAGGCGTAGGGGAGGGTGGGGTAGGTTGGCGTGGCGGGTCGCCTCGCCCCGTGCCCCATGAATAAAAGATCTTCAGAGCCAACAATTACAAGGTTCATCAATTTTTCATAACTCGTCCAGCCGTCTGAAAGCGGTCCGCGATCCATTTTATGCGATATCCATCACGGAACCGCCGCGTTTAATCACTTACCTATAAGTTAGAAGTCGATTTGGAAGTCGACTCCTTAAGGTGCAGTAGTTGTTGAACTCTGGTGTTTCTATCTTGTTTTGTATAATGCAGGTATATAATATACATACTCTATACTGTATATTATTCGTTGTACCTACTGAGTAAGACATTCTGTTGTGTAACTTGTTTATTATATATTATGTCAATCGTCGTCGTTATTTGTAGTTTCGGCTGAATTTGTTGTACCCTTCGTAAGATTCTTCTTCTTGATACAGACGGCTATAGCGTTGACAGTCACTACAGTTGTAGTTTGTATGCTCTTGCGTGTAATAATTCCAGCGTTCGCCGTCTTGATATAAAGAAGTCGTGCATGTATTTCGTGACTGCTTTAGGCCGGGCGTCCACACATGCTACGTTAAGCTATCTTGCCAAGTTTTAAACATCATTTTCCATACTCGCTACGTCATCTAGATTATTCCATGCTGCGGCGTCTGGGCTGACGACCGTTATATGTCACTTGGTCGGCCCGGCTCGCGGGGCAACCCCCATCCAGGAGCCCCTATCAGTGAACCCGCTGTGCGGTGGATCCGGAGACGGAAACTCGGGCTGATCTGAACAGCTGGCGCACGGAGCAGGCGAACCGGCCGTGCTGTCACTAACTAACACCTGGAAGAGTTTAGAAGTGTATGCTTCTTAAGAAAGCGGGGATAAGGTACTTCAAGCTGCTTATCCCTAGAAACGAGACGTGGACCACCCGATATCGGGTGAGAGTTGCCGAGCAAAGGACACCCCGTACCCGCGATATTCTAGTAAAGAATGCCGCTCGCTTGAGGTAGAGGACCTCACGAGCGATTTCGAAGCTGTAAACAGACTGGTGGTCGGAGTAATCTGACTAAATCTGGGAGTTAGGTGGTGAGGCTGCCTGCAGGGTGGTACTTTCCTGCGCCTCGCCGCAAGGTATTGGCCTCTAACGGGCAGTGGTGAAGCTTGGTACGTAGTCTGTCTACGTCCCCAAGTCTCTGTGTTTCGCCTCGGGGTGATGTAGAGATAAAGCTCGCTGAAACGCTCCGGGGTGGATGGGTTCGCCCGTAGCAGGTGACATACAATAATTCTGCGGCGTGCGAGCGATTCGGTACTGCACATATTTCCAGTCTACTTACCTTCGCAGCTACGATTCGTGTAATTCGGAACGTGTTTTTAAACTGTTAACATTTTTCTTTCTTATACAAGGTACCAAATAAAGTGTGAAATTTACCAAGACTGCTCCTGTATTTTATGTGGTCACTTAACCAAAATCTATGTAAACGTTTCTTCTTCTGAAGTTAAATTCAGAAGTGACAAATTCATTATTCTACGTTGCGTTGTCGCCACTTTTACACCATTTTTTATCACTACAAAACGCGTCTGCACTTTTCGAGCAACCTGGAATACTGCGCTTAGCCGATTATGCACAACATAAATGGTCGTCGCATACAGCTACCATTAGGTACGAGCTGTAGTGAAGCTCACCTTAAAACGCAGCTCGACGCCGCACAGCTTGAGTGGATGCCATGCTTTAGCCGAAAACAAGCTGCAGTGTATAGATAGTGTATGTATTACAGTCATGAGTACCTATTAACTCATTCTGTCTTGTAGTTTCGTTAAATTTCTACGATCTCCGATGATTCTGTAACGTAATTAGTTAGTAGCCGGCAGGCGGATCAGGTTTTCCAGGCGTAGTATTGTCGCACTGAATGTCTAAACATTCTGCCCCCACGTAATGTTGTAGTACAGTGTACATATATTCTTGTTTGTCCTTTTCAACGCCGATTTGAAAGCAATTTCGAGTACCCATAGAATCTATTGCATTTTTGGATCAAATGCCTCGATCTTGAATTAGTAAATATTAGGCGCGATTATCGTCTCTATAATCTGCTAAATTCTGCATTCTGCAGACGCATTTGTGGACACTCGTTCACTGAGAAAATTGACGTAAAGTAGGAGGCAATAGAAATTCACAGAAAACGATAATTGCGTTTATTTTTTACATGCTTCATGATGACTCCTCTTACGACATGATGGTTTCATTGTATGATGGTTAGATTTTTATGGTGGCTGTCATAAAAAAATTGCAATATTCCTGCTTATAATTATAGTAAATTTCCTGCTACACCGTAATTTATTTATTTTTCATTTATTTATCCCTCATTTTACATCATTAATGTCTCTATTATTAGTTACTCGTACATGACAATACACATTTTAAAGCCCCGGAAATATACTACAGGATGCGGCTTCGACGGAATTTTAACACTTCATTAGGCAGAGCCTGTATTGAAGTGATATTTTGTACAGTGTTTTTCTATTGGGTCTATATTGAAAGCTGTTGCAATATTGGCCAATTATATCAGTGTATTTGCGATAAATATTACATAAAATATTTCACAAAAATTTAGTATTAAATTAAGTAGAATATATAAGTGAGATAATAAAACAGTTATACAGTTCTACAAATAATAAATAAAATATCTTATGTACCTATTTCATTTAACAACGCTAGTTACTAAAAACTTACAGTCATCCCTCGTCTAGTTTATCAACCAGTATGTCACCGATCTTTTATAATAGGCGCCATTTTGAATAGTTCTAGCCTGGCCTAGGTGTGTATTAAAAGCGTTGTGGAGTTTCGTCGTGAGGTAAATGTTTGTCCAAAAGTCATTTTCATTCTCGTTTGTATAGGTCTGTTTCTCTGTCTTGTGTCGTGTTTATGTGTGATACTAGTCGGCTTGTCGTTATCCCGTTGGAGCTCCTTGCTGTAGCATATTAGGACCTGCCTTATGCTTAGTTGTCTTGCATCCAATACCATGAAGTCCTGTAAAGCTGGTCAGAGGAGTAGCGGTATGGCTTCCTGGCTAAAACCTTAATGAAGGCCTTTGAACTTTTATCAGAGGATTCATTTATTTTTGGCCATACCACCCCAGCCTATTTGTCCGTATATTAGCAGGGATTGGACTAGCGTATAGTAAAAATCGCGTTTCTAATCTCAACAATTTTTAAAACAAGACCCCCTTTTCACAACCACAAAATCGCTTCTGAGAAGTCTCATGATAACTCACCTCAATTTCAGAATTTTCGGACTTACCTAACCCCTTTATCCTCAAGAGTGGATATATTATTAGAACTAAAGAGCTATTTGCAATTTCGCAGAGCATCCTCCGGTCTACCCACAATTTAGTACGATAATTTATGTGAGAGTTCTGCCATTTTGTATTTTTTCTTTAAAAAAAAAAGAAGGCGTACATTTATTTGCATGCCATCGCCAAAGGCCACGGCGCGGGTAATATATGCATTTCGCATCCCGCAAATGCAAGAATGGTGAAACGTCTGCTCGCCGCAACATAGGAAACACTAGCGTCCTCCATTTTAAATTTCGCTGCTTCCTCCGCGCGTGGCGAAAAATGAAGGGAACTTTCACATAAATCGGTTACAGCTGGTCAATAAGAAAATTTAGATTTGTAAAGTGGAAACGTATTTTCCAAGACTCTTAAGATTTTCAAGAACGGTTAGTTCAATTAAAAAAAAACTTTATTTAATCGATTTTTACTAACAGGTTGATAAAGGTTAGTGAGGTAATAAAAGATGGTGATTTCGCAGCCTTCCATTTATGTATGGCAGGTCCCATTTTCATCGTGATACGGAAGCCTAAGTCTAATCAGCTCTTTCCATTGACGCAATATATATTGACATCGAACAACGCGTTTTTGAGATATCTGGCTTTAGACAGACTAGACAGACAGCATTTAAATTTGGAACAATAAAATTAATAGGCACTCGTCTTATAATAAAACGTTATTGTTCCCAATTCGATAAATATTCTCGAATACTCGCTCTAACCGATCGGGATCTGTGATTTTTTTGGGTTCTGTATCGAAGCGTACAAACCCTATTCCGTATAGAAGCGTTTTTGAGATATCTGGCTTCAGATAGACTAGACAGACAGCATTTAAATTTGGAACAATAAAATTAATAGGCGCTCGCTTGTCATAAAACGTTATTGTTCCAAATTCGATAAATATTCTCGAATACTCACTCTAACCGAGATCTATGATTTTTTTGGGTTCCGTATCGAAGCGTACAAATCCTATTGGCGAGACACCACATCGTCTGGTCGTCTGTCTGTCTGGATGTATGTACCTAAAGGTTGATTATTTAGACCAATTTTCAAGCCATCAACATGAAATTTGGCAGCCATAGAACTTACTTGTCTACCATCTGGCCCAGGAGTAAAAAGTGATTTCTAAATTATTTATTAAGGGTGGCCAAAGGGTATTTAAAAAAATATCAAAAATGGTCGTGGGAGTTTCTTGACAGACAATGTTGTTTTTTTGATAGATATAACGGTAGGTAACGATTATAAGAAAAATAAATATAAAGTCTCCGATATATAAAAATAATCACTGATTTAACGGCAATGAAAATTATTTTTGGAAACAAAATAAAATCAAATAGAGACACATCTTAATTAGATCTACCCTTATGTATAGTTGGATTTTTAAAAAAAGTTAAGTTTTAAGAAATATAACATGTAAAAATACTCATATTTTTAAAACATGTTCAATGCAAATTTTCTAATTAAATTACCAAAATTTAAACAAAATCCTTAATCTAGAAAAATGTACGAACTCAAATGCAATATGCTTATTCAAAAATAGCTTCACTGCCAACTGCTAAAGTTTTTTTCTAGTCATGAAAATATTTCATAGCAAGAACCCCTTTCTTAAGAAGGCACGAAACCCTCGGCGCGCGAGTTAAACTCGGGCTTCGCCGATTTTATTGTTTTATTTATTAGAGACAGGCGCGCGGTTTTACTTCTTTCTGCAACGAGCTCATAAATTCGGCGTTCGCTATTTTCATTTTGCCTTTTTAATGGCGTCCGATGAAAAACGGCCGCGGCTAGCGAGAAACAATAATTTTACCCAGTAATGTAATGTAATGGGGATTGCATGGCCATTTGTATGTGCTTTTAAAATAGAGTAGCTGCAGTAGATACGAGTGAAATGTAAGAGCTCTTTTGTTTGAGGAACTCTTGTTGAAAATGCTGACATTCCCCGGAATTACCGGCCATACGTTATCAGGGAATGGAAGTAAGAATAGGGCCAATAAATCAATGATCATTTATGCGAATTTGGTCGAATTTTAAGCCTTGGAACTTTATATGTAGGCATGGCTTTTTCCAATATATCTGTTCCAAATAATGTTTATTTATTAGATATTGCTTTAATTTTACAATATTAAGTGATACTTTGTTTACTTTGAACCACAAAGTTATCTAATCTATATAGTTTATTTTCTCTTTGTAACCTCTTCGGTATTAGTATCGCTAAAACTAAAGGAAGGTGGGCAGTAGAATGATTTTATCAATGCATCCATGATGTAGACAAAGAAGAAGACAGGTCCACGTGTGGATCCCCGAGGAACGCCTGTGTAGATATTTTATAATTCCTTTTTAAAGGCGTAGACGTTGAATTTCATGGGCTGACGCCCAAATGGTTGCCAGGATCCTTCTCAGAATATAATAACACGTGGAAAAAGTAAAAACTGTGTATAATACGATCAACGAAACCCAGGAAATCTGAAAGAGCAATAGGACTTAGCTTGTTTACCAGTTAAAATATTTCGATTTAATTATCTGCATCTGTCCACTTACTACAACAGATTAACACCACCATGCAGTTCCACTTTTCAGGCTGTAAAGCAGTGAAAAGCATAGACATTTGAACCTTATCAGTCATCACTGATGAATACCTTTGGAAAAATCGTGAACCTTGAACAACAGCTGACCTAATGACCATTTGCAAAATATTCATAGCTATGCATGATAGCAAACTCGAATTTGAATCGTTACAAAGGAGAACGAAAGGATATATGGAAAACAAGATAATCTCATTTTATACAACTATTACATAGCAAATTCATTGTTATACGGTATGCTTGTAACGAACTACATTTTTTGAGCATGTGTTTTCCAATATATTTAGAGCAACGACTCTTATAAAGGTGGACCTACCACCTTCATAAGAGTCTGGCATGCATATGCTTGATGAAATCAAATCAAAGAATGTTTATTATAGATATAGTTGTTTAGACGCATATTGCTACACAATACTATGTATGTAATATTATATAATATTACCTATATAGTAGAATTTTAAAATCTAAAGAAGAAACCATTGATTAGGTACCTAATCGATATAATAGTAGGTAGATATAATTTAAAAAACTGATAATATAGGTCTGTGACCAGTTTCCCACATACATTAGTTTTAGTATTAGATAAATACTTAAAAATTACATATTTAAATAAATACTTGACATAATACCAATTTACTTCAGAACATTTCGACTTGAAAATTATCATAAAATAGGAAATACTATGGCCCTACAAATATAAAAATAATTGTTTATAAGAGAAAAAATAATATAGTCATAATTATATAATAGTCATTTAAAATGTATAACTCTTAAGCTAAATGAAGAAAATCAAATTAGAAATTGTTTTGATTAGAAAAAAAAACCTTTAACTCGTTTATGTCGTACGATTCTCTCTCAATAAGATATAATTTTAATTCGGACTTAATTTGAGGTATTTTCCGTTGCTACATATAATTTTAATATTTTTTGGTAATTTATTACAACATACCATTCCAACGTAGTTTGGATCCCTTTTATATATTTCCAAGGATGGACAGGATAGTTTTAAATTATTCCTACCTCTGACAAAATGGGAATGAATTTCCTTTTGAGTCTTCAACGCTCCCATATTGGTAATTCATAGAGCCCGAATGGCTATATGGTAATTTATAGAGCTATCTATAAATCTTTTGTGTTTCTCGATTTACGCCATTTAAAAATCATGCGTGGAAATAGCGCTCGGCGAAGTTTCGCTGAAAAGTGAACAGTGCACGCTGTTATGCTGTGGAAAATGCCGAATAATGCGACTATGCCCACTTCCTGAAACGCTGAAAACGAACGCCGAAAAAAGCACGTATGAAAACGGTGGTTTGGGGAGCTGTGAGCGCACCGGTGGTGTTTGGTACAAGTTGCATAGCATGGTACAACGTGTATTGCATAAAGATATAATTACGATTATTCTGTAATTTGTAACTAAAAGCTGGAGAGCTACATAATTGGGGTATAATTATAAATAAGTGGGGTATAATTATAATAATATTGAAGCACCCACGATTCGATGATTATAAGTGCCTTTGTCCAGGGTAGACAGACAGAGTAATTGGTTATAACCATACCGAAAATAGAGGATTAATAATTATTCACTTTTTCCTTCACTTTACCGATAAATTGACAACTTAATATCAGGCTTTTTGTCTGAGGATTCACCTATTTACAGGGGTTGTAGTGCGATCATAAAGCCACAGTTTTCATATTTAAGTAACTTTTTTAACGCCTGTTACATAGATGCGTAATTTGGTTTCATTTACTTTCCACTTCGACACTTCTGTGCCTCCTAACCATCTCTGATACGTGCATCGTTGGAAAGCCGCTGATATGCTTTTTACAGTGATATGTAATACGTTGCTTGTATTTTAGATTGAATTCTGCACGCGTGTGAGCTGATATTATCGGTAAAGAATCGGTTGTTCAGTAAGAAATGTTGACCGCATTTAGTGATAGGCACGAGACGAGACTAGTCTTGTCGTCTCGTCTCAAAAATTTGAGAAGAGATTGAGGTCTAGACACACGAGAAGAAGCGAGACTCGGATGCTCGAAACGATTGAGCCTCGAAGCCAGACGAGAGTTTCGTCGATGAAACCGAACGAAATCTTCGCCAATCAACTGGCCAAAATACATCTAGTTTAGAGCCTGAATACTAAACCAAACTAAATGAAAAAGGGAGCTGTTTGGTGGTACTGACGATGCTGTATTTCGCTCAATATTTTTTTTCCAATAGAGAGTAACCTATCCTTGTGGTTCTTCGTCACTATTTTACCCAAAAAAAAATAATATGTAAACAGTCCCGACGGGGCTGCGCGCCTTTATCCTGCCTGGACTTATCCAGATTTTAATTGCAGTCGCGACTTCGGTCTTTTCGCTAAGATCAACGTTTAGGAAAGCAATCATTTGAAGCATGTTCTCACATGCTTCAAACACGCATAACGTTGTAGGATATATTTAATAAAACTTTCATGATAGCAAAATAACAACAATATGGTTATTAAAAAAAAAGACAGAGGCGTCGTGGTACACCCGATAGGAGCGAAGCTCAACTAATTCAATATTTATTTCAGACATTTTTTAACGGCACTGCCATCTGCCATCTATCGGGCGTGCCA
>JAOPUG010000105.1:3846909-3858087 GCA_027564375.1 Micropterix facetella
GGAAAAAATGTTTTTTTAATGGTTTCTCTACCGGAAACGCTTTGGGCATTATCCATTATTATATGTATGCTAATTTTATCTTGGAAGTGATCGGGTATAACTCGTTTCCTAAGGAAATTTTGGTCTGTAGGTACGTACCCGATAACTACATGGGGTGAGGTCTCTACCTTTATGTGAATAGTACTTGACTGTGCTCTGTTGTGCGTTGGTTTTCTATAGTGGTTGGGTATTATGAAATGGAAAACACTAAAACGGCGGTCTGATGGCTGTGTTCCAGGAAAGATATTAACAATAATTCAAAACGTTATAAATCCTTTAAAATAGGCCAAGTTAACGCAGAAGGATTTTCGGGGTCTTAAACTAAGATACTTAATATAATGAAAGACAATAAAGTAGATGGTAGTTGATATACAAAAGACCCGCGTTCCCAATAATTGCCCAGAAAGTCTGCGCGTACCTGGTTTTGATCTCATAAATTTTACTGGTCATGGTAAAAACGGCTTGGAAACCACATACATCGATATATATGGAGCTCCCACATAATGGAGTTGTTGTCGAAAGTAAGGACACTTAAATACGCTTTTAAACGCCTTAGAGGCGTCCTCGACCAAAGGATACTTAAGATAGTTTACTATGACCTGTACCAATCCGTCCTAACCTACGGGATAATGGAGTGGAGTGGTGCAGCAAAAAAACACATGGAGCACTTGATCAGAGCCCAGAAACTCATAATGCAAATTATAAAAAGAAAGCCTTGGAGATACCCCTCCGATGACCTCAACGGCGAGTATAATTTGCAGGATATAACCCAACTTTACGTGAATGCGGCGCTCTGCCATTATCACGCGAATTTAGAAAACGCAACTACAACCCAGAAAAGAATCTGCACACGGCCTTCTCAAGCTAGTCATTTCGACGCCCCCGGAATGCAGACTACTTTTGGGCAGAGGAATTTTGTATACAAAGCCCCTAGAATTTCCAATATGCTTGACGAAGAACTTAAACTGCATCTGCCTAAATCTTCTTTCAAAGCGTAAAGTGATGTCTAGTTGAAACATGACACCCGTCTAAATATCAATAAAATTGTATATCCAGACAGTTTCTGTTATCAAATATTATATTTTCTTGATTAGTTCCTATTATTACAAGCTTTTATTTAACTTGCATTGTTAGTAGATATGGGTCAAATCTTGCAACTGAATTTTAAAACAGTCATCCCCAATCGATTGAGCTGAAATTTTCCATACACGTTTAGTTTAGATGACAATGCAATGGTTAGCTAAGTGAAATCATTCGAAATCCAACATGGCGGACTCCCAAAGATGGCGGACCAGTTATTTTTTATGCACCCCCCTGATATGGGTATCAAATGAAAGGGTTTGCTGAGAAAAGATATGCTAATGTTTGTATCGGCCGTGTTGTTTTTTTTTTTCTTATTTAATATGAATTAATGTAAATTGATATGAATATTAGTATGAGACGTATGCTTTGTAAATTATGTTGTTGATTTTGGAAATCTACATAAGGAAAACAATATTTTTAACTCGATACCTACCTAATATTACTTAATTTTATTCCATTAATAAAATTAAAACCTCGGCGTATTATCATCAGGTTCGAATGGAGAATTCACCATCGCTATATTATTGCTGTTCTTGTGATGCTTCGTTTCCTGCATACAAAATTTCCGTCAATTCCCTGCCATTTTCTGTGCAATGCAATGCGAACGTTCAAACGTAACGGAAAATCTGTGTGGGTACCTCGCGAAAATGTGAAAAATTCCGCCGCTCCTCGCGTGTGCTGCATCTTTTATATTTTCGGTTGTTGTGCTAATAATCAGTTGATTGTGGAATCTATGATGCGGAAATTTTGAGCAGTGCGGGAACCGCGAAAAATCGTAGCGATTATAAGTGTAAATAAATGATTTTCGACATCGGATCTAAACGTGTATGCATATTTTTTTAAATCAGCTTAAATGTATCTCACTTAATATTATGCAAATTACTAGTTGACATTGCTAACTGCAATTTCCTAAAGCATTTACGATTATTGTAGTGGCAACGGCCTACCCTGATTTATTGGCCGCAATGTCTAGCTAATGCGAAAAAGAATTGTTTTTTCAATAGCTATTACAAGACGACTAAATAGTAATTTTAAATAAAAATCATTTTCATCGAATACAGATCGAAGCCATTCTAAATAAAATGGCTTCGATCTGTAACCGGGGAAATCGACCATTGACCATCGACATAATGGGGAAACAGTTTCCCAAACTATTTTGCCCTGGACTGGTTATTTGTACGCTGCCCCTTCGCGACGTAGGGTTTGTTCTGGCGCAGTTAATACTAATCACCACAGAAATACACACTCTTTTACTCGTCTAACCGGATACCTGCTCACGGCCGCACGGCGCTCAGCCCTGCGACGACACACCCAGAAGGACGGGTCAATGGGCCCGGTTCACATGAAGCACCGCTAAAGGGCAATTGCCCAGCGGTAGACGTCACGGGCCTTAGACAAGACCCGTCGACTGACTCACGACGATCACTCGTCAGTACAGCGGTGTTTGCGCTGACGAAAAATCGCGTCTCTCTCGCCGCCGCCCAAACGACGTGCCACACCACTGGACCATTTACGAGTATGATTGGTTTAAACAACATATGATAAACGCTGCATTAGAGGATATATCGGTTTTGACAAATTCGGTATTAATCTACTTTACACTTCCCATTCAATGATTCAGCCGATATTTGCAATTCTATTAGACCAAAATGTCTCGTAATTCTATGACAAAAACATCAACACATTTGTTTCCCTGGATATCTCAGCACCATAGAAACGTCAATCTGGATACTGGGAACGGCCGCGCTAGCCAGGAATCTAGTCTAGTTATTAATGTTATTTTATCTAAAGACGACGCTAAACACACACAAGTAACAGTGAAAGAAATCTCGTTTTCTTGACAATTGTTTTTATAATGATTTGAGTTTCAAAAATTATCTAGTTCGCGGGAAGTAACTGTGAGATTTGTGTACGAATTTCTTTTAAAAATGTACATCATCTTCCTCTGTCACATACAGAATTGCATCACAAGAACTGCCTACATAAATCACAACTATATTGAGATTATTTTTGTATATTTAGCTTGAATTTTAGGCTCAATGGCATGTTAACTTGCCCATCACAGTAGGTTTTAGTTAATGGGTTACTTTTTCGGGACATTTCAACTCCAAATTCCCGCGAAACGCAACAGCTCCCGGTAGACAGACTCATATTTATGATTAAGTAGTAACCATTTCTGTCATAAAATGTGACTTTTTTGGCGCTGACTCTTGTAAAATAATTTTGCAAGATCATACACTCCTACTAGATGCACATCATTCATTCGTTCGTTTTTCGTTTCAAAGTTAAGCTAGCTTTCGTTCAAAGTTTAGCCAAAACAAAAAAACCGCGAACGTGATTTCTGTTATTCAAATAACATAAAAAATACTTACTTTTTTTACCGAAACCCATTTTTTCAGTCGGTTATTTGTACGCGGATTTTCAAATTAAATTCGTCATGTTTACTTCCATCGTCGTGTATTCGTCGCGTTTCGCGCCCAAACAAGACCGGCAAGCTCGCCGAAATGAATGTCAAGAAATTAAAAATTTACGACTGCCAAAAACGAAAAAAATGTTTCTAATAGCGATTTGAAAAATACACCATCAGGGATATGTATTTTTCAATCGCACCTCAAACCTAATCCGGCTAAAACTGCGTCGATCGTTTCCCATTTTACAATAATGACGCAAACAAGACATTACATCTAACCATGTGTAATAAACCAATCCCCGATAATACCTACCTATCCGAGGTATTTAGGTGTAAATCTAGACAGCAACCTAACTTTTAACGCTCACTTAGAGGCATCCTGTAGGAAAATAAAAACGAGGAACATTATATTCTCTAAGTTGGCAGGAATGAGCTGAGGCTGTACAGCTAGTGTCCTCAAAACATCCGCCATGGCACCTGAAAATATTGCGCTCCAGTGTTGGAAGGCCGTGTGCAGGTGTACCTATTAATCTGGTGCAATTTATTTGCAACATTCTTAGAGAAAGGCATTTGACCATCCAATCATCATATTTATCACTCAATCGCACCCCGTTCAAGGGCCTTCCTCAAGGAAATGTCTTGTCTCCGTTGTTGTACAACGTTTATACAAACGATCTTGAGGCGACGGTTGTGCAGTATTGCCGAATTCTGCAATATGCTGATGATGTGGTGCTGTACCAATCGTCGACTTCTCTCGAAACGGCAATAGTTAGAGTATCAAAGGCTCTTGAGTCTTTAGACTCGTACCTGATTCAGGGCTAGAGATCTCTCCTCCGAAAAGTACAGCCGTGATTTTCTCCAGACGTAAAATACCACCTGACATTCATATCGGGTATCAAAACATATATATATATATATCCCGTTCAGATCCCAAGCGACCTTTCTAGGTGTCACCATCGATAGTAAGCTACTTTGGACTCCTTACATCGATAGAGTGACCACCCGATGAGAAAAAAACTTGAATATCATTAAAGCAACGTGCGGGGTTTGGTGGGGTTCCCACCCGACTACCCTCAGACTCCTCTACAACGCACTAGTAAGGTCTCAAATCGATTATGCTATCTTTGTCACCTATCCTCTTTCCAACGCGTGTCAGTCGAAATTGAATTCCCTGCAATTTAAGGGACTGCGCCTGATCCTTGGAGCGATGAAAAGCTATCCTACTAATGCTCTTCAGGTCGAGGCTTCAGAGGCTACAGTAGATACAAGGTGCCAGAGCCTCGCCGATAGATTTTTCCTTAAGCGCCTGGCGATGATTTCTCATCAGCTAGTGCCCAAACTGACAATTTTATCTTCGCTAATGAGCGCAGCCTCTACTCCAACTGCCAAAGTTCCCCTCTTATGCAAGAACCGTCGGTGGCTAAACCATAAGTCCAACATCGTACACCAGTACACAATCCCTCTCAAAGTCTGCATGTTACTAGAGGAACGGCTTGCTGTTCCTCAAATATTCCATCAATCCGTTCTAGTGAAAAAGAGACACGGCGAATGTCAGCTTGATAATGGTCTGCTTTTCAACGAGCTCATTGATAGGAACTGGCCGGGTTGGAATTATATATTCACATATGGCTCTAAAACAAACGAGGGATGTTACGTTGGCGCCGCAGTCTTTCATATGAATAGCGACAACTATACTCTCATATGGCTGCCTAGTGTAGCCTCAATCTACATGGCAGAGAATGTAGCTGTAATGAAGGCGCTACAATTTATCGAGTCGTCTGAATTAAAATCGACCATAATCTTCACCAACTCACTAAGCTTTATTCAAAAACTTGGATTCCCCTCCCTCAACAACAAGCCATCCCACATTGCGAACGAAATCCGACAGAGATATCGTAGACTAGAGACGGCTGGCTTCAGTGTGATTCTCTGCTGGATCCCTGGTCACACGCGGATAAGGGGTAACGAGAGGGCGGACGAGCTTTCGAACGCAGCCAGAACTTCTGGTTTCGCTGCCGAGTGCCGCCTGCCACTCTCGGACCTCTTCCCTATTATAGATCAAAAGCTCGCTAACAAATGGGCCCGGAGGTGGCGAGAGTCCTCATTGGTTAAAGGTAAGAGATATTATCGTATTCAGCCAGAAATAAATACCAAACCATGGTTCCACCGCCAGCCTTTCACCCGTAAGGAAATCTCCACCATCTGCAGGATGCGCATCGGTCATTGCTGCACTCCCGCTCATCTCAACCGAATCCATGTCCTCCCGACTCCACAGTGCGACTGCGGTCATGCGGTTTGCACTCTGGACCATCTTTTCTTCAATTGCCCCATTGTCAACAATTACCCTAACTTCATTTCGGACCTCTTAGACCTCAAAATCCAACTCCCTCTTAGTATAGATTTCTTATTGTCTCTTAACTCCCCTAACATCTACAAAATTATTAGTAAATTTATCAAACTCAATAACATGTCCCTCTAATAATGGTGTTATGTCCCCTATATTATTTTTATGTTAAATATAAATCTATTTCACCTCTGTTATTATTTTCAATTTTGTGTTACCGTCGGAGTGCTGTTTTATTTGTTCAGTGACGTCCACTAACCAAAAAAAAAAAGTTTCCTCCCACTGATTTTCATACATTGCAGAAATCACTCTCCTTGGGTGGAGCCAAAAAAATTAAAAGAAGAAGAAGGAGAGATGTCCACTACGTCATGCGGATTCCATTCATAAACGATAACGAAGCACGATAGCGAATAACTACAACGAGAGATGATACATTATAGGGCCGATTGTCAAACATTGCAAAAGAATTTCATTTTACCAGGTAGGTATCATTTGATGGCTCTCTTGAATACATCCATAGGTACTCGTTATATTTTTGAACTGCCCGGGAAGCTGATTGAACATATTAAGCCCTATGGAAAGACTACATACTCTTCTGCAATTTTTTCGCGTGGTCTTTAATGGATTGGATGAAATGTGTTTTTTTCTCGCATGCCGTCGTTGATTATCTTTATAGGATATTGCCAAGTTTTTCGTGCTGTAGAATTCGCATAGAGCCTTTTGTGCAAAGATTCGACAGACGGTGAATAATGCCGTGTGTTTAGAAGTATTCTCGGCACGACTGCCGTGGACCCAGACCGAACACCGCGCGTATGGATCTTTTTTGAACAATAAAGGTATTCTTAACACGTTCCCGGACATTACTCAATTATTTTATACTACGTCTTGCGACACTAAAAATTCCCATACAATTTGTGTTTGCATCTATGACCGTACTGCCATATCACATATTAAAAAAATCCATACACTGCGACAGTACGGTCCGAACCGTAACTCTGAACCGATTTTGAATATTTTCTATAAATAGAAAATGTTCCAAACTGATAGGTCTAGGAGATAAAAGAATACTCGTTTGTACAATCTAATGGTTTTCCGGGGAGAGCAGTAACATGCAATCATCTGGGCGACCGGATCAATCCCTCCCATGAAATCATTGTACGAAAACACTTTCTGTGGCTTCATACTTTTTTCCGTATCTGTTGGAAACTTCTTTTAGGTCAGGATGGTTTCTAGTCTACAATGATGGTTACAAACACATGTCGCTTATCTCTCCAAGCTGAAACATATACGTACTTGATTTTTACACAGCCAAAATTAATTGATTCTCTTTAGCTTTCTGTTTGACAATAGTTTCGGATTACTTTTCTGTACTTTCTCAGTGTGCCATTGGTATGCGTTCTTAGTTTCAGAAGATTCTGAGACAGTTCTACAGAGTTGTAGAAGTTGTCCATGAAAATATGGTGGCCCTTTGTAAAAATACGGTCTTAGCAACTTTATCACGATACTTTCTATTCTTTTCACATTTCACAATCAGATTCGCCCTTACTGCAATACATAATATCAAACCCAAAGCTTATATAAAAAAACGGTATAAACAACAGTGAATGTAGATGTAATAACATTCGACCATCGATACATTATATATTTTATTACAATCCCATAATGTATTGATGTAATATAAATCAATAAAAATGCTTGAAAACTCTCATTTTGTCGAAAGAAATTGCTTGTAGTGCGATGTGCAATAATGGCGTAGACAATCTCAGCCGAATGTGCGCAAAGGCACACTAGTCTTAGCACATCGAGGGATTGCATATATAAATACACGGTGCTGGATGTACTGCATGTGTAAGTGAGGTTTATATGTGTGCATACATGCCTACAGAAAATATTGCTGTGTAACATTGTGTTGTGACGGTACAACTTCATGAAAAGGATTTAGTATGACAATAAAGTTGCTCTATATGGACGGCCCATAGAAAATACTCTTTTTTAACCGTAGAGCTTTTGGCATTTTTTTAACTGCCTACGGCTTACCCCGTAATGTCATACTGCGAAGACCAAAATTTACAGTAACGGCCGTACTATCCGGGAATGTGTTAATCCTAATATGTTTTTACTCATAATATTAGCCATTCAAAGAGCAAGAACGCTGTAGTGACTTCCAAAAGACGTTAGACGTTTGGGTACTTTGAAGTTTTCCTTGAAACGACTTGTTCTCTTAATGTTTTCTGAAGTAACATACTCCTCATCTACAGTAGTAAATTTTAAATTAAGTATTTACTTTAACGCAACACAACTGCCTCAAATCCAGCAATCAGGTCGTCAGAAGGGTACCTACCGCCTTGGGTTCCTTATCATGATTCTAATTATTGCCCTTTGAACAATGTTCAATTTTTGGAGGGTGGTTTTTCCGCAAGCTCCTCATCCGAGTATACCATATGTCACGATGGATTGACATATAGCGTAATATATTACTTTTAATAAAGGCAGACTGGGAATATCTCGTAATTGAATAAATATATAAATTAGTTTTCTCAGTCTTTTCAATAAACAGTCGATCTGTGTATCCCACCGTAGGTGTATCTATCACTATTCTAAGATATTTTATCTCGGATTGGTGCGATAGGTTGGCGACGTCACGCAGCATCTGGCTGGCGGTAGTGAATGATGAGATGATTACAATCGTCCAGCTGACCTCTTATGTCGATGCTAAATGGAATGCATTTAGTTTTACCAACATTTAACATAAGTAAGTTTAGGTCCAACCAGGTTTTAATTGATGTCATCGCAAAGTTAGTGCGATTATATACTTTTTCTTAAGTAGAACCGGAAATGACTAACACCGTGTTATCCGCATACTCTATTTTTCTACCTAAACCAAGCTCACAAAGTGGGTTTATGCACATAGTGAACAGAATAGGCCCGAGAACTTGAACTTGCAACTGTTGATGCAACTGTTGATGAACTTTTCCAAAACAAAAGTCATGTCAAGTCTGTTCTCCAGCAGTAGCTCACTAATCATAAACAATAAGTTTCTGGGGAAGTGGACGAATATCCTAAAGTGAGAGCATATCCTGAATTAACGCAAGAAATGCTAGGAAACGAGGATTTCGCAGCGATTCCCGCTTGCATGAAAAGTTTTGAGAATACTCAAATGTCTTAAATTGGATCTTGCAAGGTGTTTATAGCGACCAGGAATGTGGAAACAACAACATGGAGCAGAGACTACATCAAATTACTAGTTTTTATTGGATAGGGTAAGGTGAGGGTAGAGTGTAGCATTTGAGTAAATACCTACATCTTGTGATTGCTGATGATTTGTTTGTGGTGTTGTAACATTTTAACCTACAATATGACTCACCATCTGAAAATGGGAGAATGTAACATATTTTATTTAATGTAAAATGCTCCTAATCAATTTCTTTTTAATTGACAGGAATTAAGTCACGCGTTGTATCAACATGATGCAGCATGTCGTGTGATCGCTCGACTCACAAAGGAAGTGACAGCGGCTCGAGAAGCTTTGGCAACATTAAATATCATGAAATTTTCACAAGAAATAATTTGGTCGGATTTTTTTTACACAATAATATATTATTACAATTATCATGGTTGTGTGGATTATTTGGCAGTCATAGCTAAGCAGATTTTACAAATATTTTGCACAACGTTTACCATATCTAATTTAGCGTCATTATTCACGGTGATGGTCAATGAAAAAAATTATATTCAGTTTTTGATTAAATTGACGAACGCAAACCTTGTACTTCGTCTATAACCGAAATACTTACAAAATTTTAATAGAATGAATAATGCATCAAAAATTTAAATTTTGATAATTTAAAATGTAAGAAGGGCGTATATATACCATGGAGAAAAGAAGCGGCTAAAGTGAAAGAAAATTGAACGACATGAAGTATGCGGGTATTTTCTCGGCTTACATGCAGCCCGTAATATTCCCTGTATCAGGCCCGGCACTGGAACAGACTGTACGGAGTTGTGTTTACGGATTTATGACGTGGAAAATAGAGCGGCCGGTAAACGTATATCTATACTTATTACCGTATGCAATGCGGCGGCTCTTCTCGCAAGAGGCAGATGGTTGTATGCGCCCAGGCATCCGAGAATATAGGCAATATTTGACAACTCAAAGAGCGGGGTAGTTTAAGAGGGGTTTTGTAGCTTCAACATTTTTTTTAAATTCCGTCACTATGTAGAATAAAGTGAAAAGGATTAAAGAAAATTATATATATAACAACAAATATGCATATGGAGCCTTCATTTTGAAATCGACCTTTGTCTTCGACACTTAAACAATTTTTATCTGCCTATGATTAGCCTTTCAGGCCAGCTCCAACTAAACTGCTAGCAAAAGAGAAGCAAGCATAATACACAATTGACTCCATGGCTAGAAAGCCCTCGAAAGTGTGTCAGCCAAACTGTTCCCACCCGGGAGTTGTCCTCAAAACTACCCAGCAGCTGAGCACCTCGAATACAGGCGAGCGATCACTCTTCATTTAACAAGGTGAAGATTCAATCATTTTTAAACGTTTTTCGAAGATTATATTCGTAATTTCCCGGTAAATACATTTACTGGTAATAAAACTTGTACTATAAGTAACTAATATATAATTTTAAGAGTGTTAATTGCCCTTTCTGGGTTTATTAAAGGAAATGTGCAAAAATGTATGGGTGCTGGGCCCACCTGCCAATCTCTCCAAGAATAATAAAGTATTTACTATTGGAAAGATCTATCTAAGTAGAACATTTATCACTACTACTACTCTCCTCAATTATAAGCCATTTCGTAGTTTTCAAGTTTGAAATCTTCTTAAAAATGGCTAATTACATGGTAACCCAATATAACCATTTTAAAATATATTATTTGTAGTGGCTATAAAAGATAGTATAATATGATGAACGGTCACCGGGTACAACCTCCAATAAACCAATATTATTTCAAATAATATAAATAATAAAACACAATTAACTTACAATAATATTTAATTATTAAAATTGTCTAATAAACAAAGGAAATAAATAATAATTAAATTTATGTGATAATTATTATAAACGCTTTTTTACAATTATAATTACAATCGTTTAATTGCAGATACCTTTTTATAACTTAATTAAAATACAGTGACTCATTATATATTGCTATCTCTGGCTGTATTTGAGGAAAATTCTCATTCAAAACGAGTTGTTGACAGTATCTTCATACACCTCAATGAATTGTATTTTATTTAGTAAAATGAAATATGAACGGTACGTCATATATACCCAAAAATAAACTAGG
>JAOPUG010000105.1:3858187-3870195 GCA_027564375.1 Micropterix facetella
CAGCTGACAAAATGGCCGCCAGTTAAAAAAGTGTTGCCAACTTAAAGTTCTATACCTCTATAAAAAACACCCGTTACGTGGTTGTTTAGTGTTATATCTAGATAACAACGTAGTTAATCTTCGAATTAAATATTCAATGAAATCAATACTACTTCTATTGCTTGTATACTGGTCAACAAATGTAAATAATTAATAACAATGTAAGTCAATTAATGTAAATAATAATAATACCTTGTGTAAATAATCCAAACGGATATATTATTTTGGTTTTAGAACAGTTATTAATCCAGTATTGCAGTTATTACAGAATTAAGGCTGGTTAAAATAGTTACTCTAAATAGGAACAATTTACGCATGCTGGTGTGAGTGCTCCCATTGTGGCCTGAACAGACACATGTTCAACTTCAAACTCCGGGACACTAGTGTGCAGATTCTACCAAACTGCAGACGAAACTCCCCTGCACCTCATGTGTCCCACTGACGGCCACTGATGCGTAAAAGTAACACACACCTGGGTAACTACTGCCTCCATGCTGAAGAGGTAAAATAATCCAGCGCCATGAGCTTATTGCGGTTCTTAAATGATGGAAAGCTTAGGCGGCGATCACAATATACCTACCAGAAATAGTCTCAGCGATACAAGGCTCAGTAAATCTTTAAAAAAAAAAAGGCAGTGACAACAATAAAGTTGCCATATGAGACTTGCAAAAACCTGTTAAGTGTTTTTATTTTTTCTGATAATAAATGAAAGCAAGACAAGGTTTTCAATATAGTGGTTTTATAAGGCCATATTTTATTTAAATAAAATTATTTCACATTTAATATCGATACATTTTACAGAGTATTTAAAACTGTAGGTTGACTCGTTATTGCATAACACGGCTCATATGCCAATAAAATAACCAATTAAGTAATATATATTACAAAACCAAATTAATAAAAAGAAATATTTAAAAAGTGTTTCAAGATACAAGAGTCTTTCTTCCCCACACTGCGGATTTATTGTCAATTCTTTATATATTCAGCGAAAAATGTGCGTCTATGTCTTAAAAGTAACATATAAAACGAGGATCTCTAATCAAAATGATGATGATGTTGACATCTGAGCTTCCCTGGCAGAAGAGACGTTAGTTAATAGCCTATGATAAACTGCAACGCATACCCATGGACTGTACTGCGATGGGGTAAAATTAATTCTGGGGTAACCCCCTATTGTGCGGTACACAATAGAGTGCGGGGCGAGCCATGAATGCACCCTCTTAAGCCATAATCCCCCCTCGCTGCTTTGCCAATAGTATAGTTTTTTGCGCTCTGTAGCCGACCTAAGTATGCAACAATGTGCTACATTCAAACCCTCAAATTACTCACACATATTCAAAGAGGGTAGATTTCTTGTCTATGGAAAATGACATGTGTAATGGTCAGTCATGTATGAAAATAATTGATGATAATTTGCACGTTATAATGACTCGATCGTTTGATAGAGTAATAGAACTTTAGGTATTGTCTATACTACATGAAGAAAACGTATAGGATTCTTATAAAATTATGGTTGTTTGTTGGTTCAATTAATGCCCAGAGTAAAAGAAATAAATGTTGGAAGGTAGCCGCAGTATTAAGTAAATAGTTGATATTCACTATGGTGCTGAATACTGAGAAAAAAAGGAAATCTTTAATATGTAAGTATATGCAATTACTAAATGACAAATTTCACAACATAGTCAACATAGACCAGACCCTAAACAACTCCGGAATTCTTCTCATAATAAATTATCATTTAGAATAACAGGAAAAGTAGTGATATACATTAGGGCCTGTCCCGTGTTTGGTAACCTCTGACTTAACTAAAATGACTTAAAACCTATTCCAATAAGGTTTTCTCGTCACGATTTCAAACTTGCTCTACTTATTGGTCAAAACCTCCTCCAGGCCAAGTAAACTAGGATGCATCTGAAGCAGCACCTGCGGGACTCGGATTGAATTTGCTGCTACCTGGTGGTGCTTAGGGTCACTCGGGAAGGGCTGTATACCAAATTTGGTTAAGATTGGACCACGGGAAGTCTTCGAGCATATGGACAAACAAAAAACAAACAAACGCACAGTACGCATCAGACTATATGGCCCGTTGAATATAACGAAACTTGCAAGAGGTGTAGGATAAAATAATAGTCTTATTCACAAGATAAACTCATTTGCATCAGACCACTTACAACACAGCAGATCGACACTTGATATCCATTTCCACTTTGCAGAGCCTAAAGTAGTGTAAAGCGTGTAACCCTAAACATCATGATAGTGAACAGAAAACATTGAAACGTAATATTCTGCATTCGGAACGTTTGGAGTAAATAACAATTACGGACAAATATAGTTAAATCGATAATTCCATATTGACATCTGAATCCGCTGCAGTTAACTTACCAAGACCAGCGGGTATTATTTAATGTAGACTAGGAAGTAGATGTTTATATATGATAAGAGTTAGGCCTTTCGTCCACGACGCTACTCAAAAATAATAGAAAGTATTAGTAATTAAAGTTACAAACTAATTGGTGACGCTGAGTCGAACAGTCACTCAACGTGTATTGCTTGGGAAATAATCGACATGACTAGTGATTCGAGTGATGAAGAAGACTTATTTCTTCTCTACTACAATAAACGTCGGAGAAACAAAAGAAGATTTTGGATACACCTCTATATAGACAATACTATCAGCTGTAGATTGTCAGTTGCAGCAAACGAACTTCGCTAAAACGACAGTGAATTTATGCAGTTCTATACAATGTCTAAATATTCTTATCTTAATCTGGTATGGATACTATCCCCTGATATTCATAAGAAAAATACTAATATAAATACTTTTTTGTTACATCCCTACGCGAATACTCCATCAAATTGTAATTATACAAGCATGGATGCTTGCTTTTTCATTTTAACCGCAGCACAGTTTCTGGTATCTTTGAAACTATAGTAGCGCGCTATGAACCGTCATTGAAGTAATAATGCTGTGGCATTGAAGCTACTCATCGGTGTTCTGAGTTTATAACTAGTTTGTTTTGAGTAGCGTTGTGGACAAACGGCCTAAGAGCTGCGGTCATTCATTTACTACCTCTTGACTGAAACGGACTGAAGATTTAGCCAAGAATCAGAGAGCCTCATTAATGGTATTTGGAAACATTGTCAACCTTGAAACGACAACAACTAATCTATGACCATTTGCAAGATATTTAGAACTATGAATGATAGTGAGCTTGCATCTTAAAAGGACATGGAAGGATATTTAGGTGTGTCGTCTGCTACGGGCGAACCCTTCCACCCTGGAGCGTTTTAACGATATTGATCGTTCTATCACTCCGAGGGGAAACGCAGAGACTTTGGACGTAAGGGTACAACACCTTACTGCGAGGCACTGGGAATTTTCAAACCCAGTGGGCATCCGCGCGCCCTTACTACCAGATGCGGATCAGATTACTCCGATCCCCGTCTGGTCACAGAATCGAGGTCGCTTGCGCGGTTCTAAAGCGGTATTCCTAACTGGAATGTGGCGGATACGGGGCGGCCTTTGCTTGGCAACTATCACCCGAGATCGGGTGGCCCACACTATCATATCTATGGATAAGCATTAGAAGTACCTGCTTACCCCCGCTGTCTTAAGAAGCATACACTTCTAAACTCCTTTAGAATAAGTCAGTGACAACACGGCCGGTTTGCCCGCCCTGTGCGCCAGCTATCCAGGTCATGCTTGAGTTCCCGTCCCCAGGTCCGCCGACAAAAAAGGATATATGCAGTGACCTAACAAATATCTGAAGAATACATCTTATCATTTAATTCTCTATTACTTATAGCAAATTCATTGTTATGTGGAGTGCCTACATCGAGCTGCACTTTTTCAGCTTGTGTTTCCCAGAATGATACATGTGTAGAGCAATGGCTCTGATAACAGTAGGGCCCCCCAAACAGATAGTGTGCCCAACTCATTTACAAATCCTGGGCACAAATATTATAGTCAAGAATAACACTAGGTTGAACTTAGAATGCAATATGCATTGTGGATTTTAGTGGTAGGTCTGCCAATATCCTACAATATAAATATGTTATTAATTTATATGGATATTAATGAACTAGCTATTATATAAGGGTGAGTGAAAATTGAATACCTTTAAGCTTGAAAATGTCAACATCATCATTGTTGAGCCCTTCAAACCTTAGGTTTAGCTGCAATTTTTGCTAACATACGCCACAAATTCCAGAGTCCGCACGAGCTATATATTCTTCAACATTGGTCATGGTTTCTGAGGAATGCATACATGCGCCAGTGTTGAAAACCTTCTTCAAAAGGTAGTGGGTGGCCATGATTTATAAAATAACTTCATCTTTGGTCATGGAGACACAGAATTGATATCACATTAATTTAGATGAATATTTTCGACCATAAAATTGTACCGTTCAAAGACTATTAATGTCTTTCTACGTAAAGTGCCTTTAGCGGCTTTTTATTTTCAATACTATACATTTGCCATGCATTGACATTAAGATTTGCTAAAATAAATAAACCAAACGAAGTTGCCAGTAAACATTTTAATTTATTTGTCATTAATTTTTCCCAGTGTAACCATAATGTAATTATACAATATGAAAAAATAAATAAATACTTAGGGTTAATGTTATATAAATTCGGGAAATCTGGAAACGGCATAACTGTCACTAAATCTATGCCATTGAATAGACAACAATAAAATCTTCATTAAAGTATGGAATGCTTTATTGTCTATTTATGCTATTTGAGCACAACTGAGGAAGCCTTCATACTATATGCTGTAGGTGCGCTGCTTTCGGAGCCAAGTATTCCGGATTTGGCCGGTGGGACCTGCCACCGGTAGCAAAATATGGAGAAATCTTTTAGACATAAAGGCACATTTTCCAACGAAACATTTCTGTAAACTTCCGCAATATTTCCGTAAAAATCCATCACTAAACAAAATATATTTAAAAAATACATAAACTTTAATTCAGATTCGCCTATAAGCATAGTCAGTTGCATAAGCTCATTTATACATTTTAAATATTTCTGCACAGTTTTTCTTCAAATACTATGTGCGTATAAAATAATCTTAGTAAAAATAAGATAGTATGTAGATAGGACAGTCAAACTGTATAGTCCTGGCTGCCTTGATAAAATGCTGTTACATTTACAGTTACAGATAGCTCAAAATAAGACAACATCTCACTAGCACAAGCAAAAGAGTAAGTAGCTGATTATTGCCAGAATGATGAGTAGAGTTGTATTACCGTGTGAAAAGATTATCGCAGTACCGTGGGTAATAATTGGAACAAGCAAAACATTTTAACTTTTTTTTTTGTTTCTGGCGATTATTTGAGACATTTTTTATTCTGGCAATGTTTTTTTTAAGCTGTCAGTTATTAGACCGCATGCAAAGTGTCAAATGGGCGTATTATAGGTTATGTTCGTGTGGTTTCTGTTAGAATTAATTCGCAAGATACTATATATTATTATATGGGGTGGGAAGGTGGACACTTACAGACACACTGTTATACTAAGGCCACACTAACGGCAAACGCAGTGACAGTAGTCGTGCACGGACAAGACTCTCGCCATCCCGCTCTAACGCGATAATCAACGACGTTTGCCATTAGCGTGGCCCCAGCATTAAGAAAGCTTGAGAAATGCGGGTCTATCTGAGGATACTTTGTATAAGCTGGGTTAACAGAGTCAGGAATGATGATGTCTTAAAGCATTTCATCAAGAACATAGCAATATCGAGGACAATAAAGATCCGCAAACTCCTACATTTCGGTCATGCCAAGCCTTACTCCGAAATATACAACATTATTCATCTAACATTTCAAGGAAAAATAATCAGAAGAGGAGTTCAAAGAAGAAGAAGAACATCCTGGCTCCGCAACTTACAGAAATAGTACCACATTCTTGTTTCTGGCTAAAGCTACGTTTTTCTCGGGGTGACTGTCGCGATGATCGTTCAGCGATTATTATCGCTGCAATTATCGTTGAACGATAATCGTTGGTTACTATTTTTCTCTGAGCGACTATGATTTATTGATTTCACTCGACTAGTGTATTAATTCGCAGACAGATCATTCTAGCGAAATGTCAGGGCCATATGACCATATTTATTTACACAGTTGGCCCAACTCACAGCTCAACTCCCATCCGGCAGCCTCCTCGAAGAGGGACTAATCGGGTGAAACCCACTTTGCGGTCGGACCTAGGGTAACACTTCGTGTGACCCTGGACTACTTACTTGGTTTTCCAACTTTATTGACAGTATTGTCCTTGACCCTTTGATCCTTGTAGGGCCTATGCGATAGATGCCACAATGAGGGATGATTCGCCACTTCCTCGAGCAGAATTTCATCATCTTTATCAGAAAATAAAAGAGCCATGATGATACGTGGTATTTTCCCAGCAAATAAACGTTAATGACTGATGATTATATTCACCCTTCTCCGAGCGACTACTGCCACAGTCGTTAACGACTATTGCCACAGTTGTCCGGAGGAACACAGGTCCATGAGAAATACATTGAAATAGTGGTCAACGATTATCGTCGCACGATGATCGTTGAACGATAATCGCAATAGTCGTCCCGAGAAAAACATACCTTAACGATGTTTTATTACCTAATATAAAAGAAGAAAAGTGAAGAGTATTCTGTTGGAAAATGCCTCTTTACCCAAGTTGTATTAGATAAGCAACACTACCATCAAGTCAAGCTTCCTGAAGTTCTGGAAAATATGACTTCGTGAAGACATATAGTGAGACATGACGAGGACGGAAGGCGATCCTCCGGCGCCTTAAAATAGAACATACTCAGAATCTACAAAATTAATACTTGCAAAAAATATATCCTAGGAGTTAGTGAAATAGCCATCTACTTTTTCTTCAGGCGCCATTTCTTCAAGTCATAACTATCTGAAATTCATGCTCTCTCCAGAGCATTGTCTCAAATTCTTCAAAAAAGAAAATCTGCACACTTCCTCAGCTATCCCTAGCCTGGTATTTTGCCCTTGTCAATAAGTTGGAGAAGGTTCAGCAACAACTCTTTCCTGGTTTATTTCGAACTTAAGCATCTTTTGGTATAGCCAATATTAGAATACTTATATGAGTTCAGTCAGGGCAACTTTTCTATTACTTATAGATAACTAGACATTAGCAAATAAACATTCTACAAATATGACACCTGAGTTCAATCGAATTCAAAACCGCAGTGATACAATAATTTACATCTATCGTTGCTTAGTTTTTTTTATTTTCTGCTGCAAATTCTCATTGCTTGTTAGTATAGAGACATCGACCTACTTTGAGCCAGGCCTAAATCATCGCAGCACTCTATCGGCCAAGTGCCACACCTTGGAAGTGTATGCGTATAGAATGAAGAAAAACCATGCATACCACACCTAAGGACCCCAAGACGGTATCGCCAGCTGAGCGGCCGTCAGGTCAGGATTGCTAAACCCGTACAATGATGTCTGCGAAAGCAATGGACTCGTTTCACTGTATGGCGTCCTCGCTGGTAACGATCGTGCCATTCGTGCTGCCAAACTGGATCTTCTGTAGGCGGTCGAAGGTCTGCGCTCGCCCGATCGGACGGCGCGTGGTGGCGGGGGGAAAGGCGGTTTATCCTTATTCAGCCTTTTCTGGATGTAGTAACCAGTAAGAGCCAGTAAGGCCCATATTACAGCTAGAATCGCATCTGAAATAAAAGAAACAAATAGTGTAGATTAGTTTTTCCAAAGAATTCAAACTCCAGCCTTATTTAAGGATCTTGTTCTCTCTAGGAAAATAATTACCTCATTCCTAGAAAAAATATCTAAAGCCGCGATTTCCACATCTCAAATACTATGGTTTCGAAGGAGGAGTGAATGGGCTAAACCTACCACAGCCGGTCATTAGTCTGGAGTCTACCACTTACCCCCCAAAAGAGTAACAATAGTATTATGATGGTTCCGACTCTGGTCGGTGAATTCCATGGCAGCACCGTTTGTACTTACTTACATATTACCTTTGCTATCCCGGAAAACAAAGGCAACTCAGCTACAAGACGCTTTTCAAACCAGTCTTAACCTATTCTTCTCTCACCAGAGCGGAAAAATGTACTACATGTTTTTGAATGCAAAATACTTCTTAGGACCTTTGGTGACATGCAGGAGGATGGAGCATGGAGAAGAAGAACAAATATACAACTATATGTATATTGGTGGCATGCTGTAAGATTCCTGAACATTGAAAGGCTCAGGTGGTTAGAGCATGTGTAAAGAATGGAAAATGAACAACAGTTGAAATACATTCTATATGGAAAAGATCTAAATGCATCTGGATCTAACTGCAAAACAAAAGTCCAGGATAGGGTAGAATAGAAGACGATTCTTGACGAAGCCACGACAAAGAGACAAAGGCAAGACAATGAATTGTAGCTCTAATGAAGATGATGAGAATGATCATATTCTCTACAGTAGGACATATAGTCGTTTTAACATAACTGTGTTTTTTTACCCTCCGCCAGCCACACACAATTAGAAGCATGTATGGTCATTTTTCAAATTATGGTTTTCTTATGATTTATCATACAAATCATTATGTTCTGAAGTTATTATATAATTAGTCAATTAATAAGCTTAGGTTTTTTTACTGTTAAATACTAAAAATTATTATTCTGACATATAAAAAGTATTATGACGTTTATTTCAGGTAGACACGACTAGTATTTACAAAATATACCACCGTTTTGTTAGATAACGAGTACCAGTTTTGGGTCTCTAACGTCACACAGTCCTGACTGCTAGTGCATGACATCAATACCAGTGTGAATTATGAGAATCACTCACATTTAAAAATGAAGGCAATGGTTAGTAAACTTTTTTAAAATCACAACTAATAGAATGAGTCAATGAAATGATGAAAAAAAACACATGAAAATCAAATCATAGGATTTTTTTTTCCCTCTCAAAATAATAGACTAATACGCTGTGACGTCACCTATACCTTAGAACGGGATGCATGATGTCAGAAACGGTCCGCGCATCGCAAAGTTTTTTTCGAACTTCAATAATTTATTGTAAACCATTTTAGGTACTATTAGACAAAAATAAATGTGGAAGTTTAACCTTTGACAAGCGAAGGCTTTGAGCTTGTTACATAGCTACGTTTATTGAAGAGTCGTGAAACAATTGCTAGCAGTTAAATAAAAACGCAGATTATGAAGGACGGACTATGTAATTTTAGGTGTTTTTTCCACGCTTACATTATAAATAATAAAATCCTTATCCTTTTAGCCTATGAAACAGATACAGCTTTGTTTGCTCCGCACGGGCGGAAACGTTGATAACTAACTTTATATTTATTATAAATATTTTTTAAAAAATCACATTTACAAGGATTCTTTCATTCTCAATTATTTTCGTCCCAATCAATAATCTATCGATGAAATAATTATTCACCGTGCAGTCGCCAAACTCTTAAGAATCCGCCGCATCTAATGCGCATTTTTTCGGTTTCTTATATAAAGAGTTTGCCGAAGTTTAGTCTAGAGCAGCATTTCCCAAATTATTTTTGCCGTGGTAATATATATAAATACTTAGGTCAAACTGAGCGAGCGAATGACGGAGAAGAACGGTGCAGGCGGGACGCAGGGTGAGTAAAACAAAAACCAAGGGATGTTTCTTCATTAGGTCTTACCGGATACCTGCAGCAGGGTGCTTAACCCTGCGACGCCACACCCAGAAAGCCGGGTCAATGGGTTCAGATCACATGAAGTACTGCTATAGGACAATTGCCCAGCGGTAGACGCTATAGGGCAATTGCCCACGCAACTGGATCATTTACGAGTATGATTGGTTTAAACAACAAGCAGACAATGTTGCGACCCGGTATTTTATTTTCATGGCCCGGTGCCTACCATATGGGAAACGCTAATCTAGAGCTATTTTTTTAGGAGATAAAAAAAGCAATTACCAGTTCATTGACCATCAAATATAATTAATCTTATTTGCTTTATAGCATCCTAAGATAAAATTATTAAAAATGAGTATAAACACACCTATATATTACTGTTCATTGCGTTGGTCAATAACTGCTGTGATTATTCAAAATGTCTAAATGAGCTCTTCTTCTAGTTACCCTTAGCCAAGCCTTGAAGTGTCGGAGGATTGATAAGGTACGCTTCGCTATTGCAATACTAACTGATAATGACAATGTCAATTCTAAGAAATGTACAATAGAATGCGATGCCACAAAACAAAAATGACCCTTTTAGGAACCATTTAACAGCCTAATTTCGCCAGGCAGAGTGCGGATATCTACATCTCAAGCTAGCGGAGAGCAGGTATTGCACAGCCTGCGTGACCCATCCACACCTCATACCCCGATCGCCAATAAGTTCCCGTTCCAATTTATTTGAGTTGAGGATTAGAGTATGCATATTCTTGTGGTAGGTAACCTTTTGCCACACCATAGCAAGTACTGTTTGCTTTTTCCTTTGAAGCGAGCTACCACTAAACAACGGGTTTAAAAAGATATCGCCGAACATAGTTTTCTTCACTTTGCTATTCCGTATTATCTGATAGATCAAATTTACAATTTGGGCAAAGAATTTTCAGCAAGTCCAACTAAATGGCGCCAGGTTTGCTGGTTTAAAGGGTCATGTAACCTCCCACTGAATCATTATTATTATCAGCAAAAACAATAACAAGATAAACAACAATTCGCTACATACCTCTCCACTGGAACGGAGGATCGATGATCGCTTGGTTGTACTTTTCGACGGTGGCTCTTCTCACAGTGTTGACGACTATGTATTTGAGATTGGAGCCAATATAGTGGTCTATGGGTATTATCACAGCGTAGGCTCCGAGTACAGCGCACGATAACAGATTTGCGTGGTAGGCAGCGGTGACAAAAACCAGTGGTACCATCAACATAATGCTCACATAAATGCACCAGTAGTTGATGTCATTTTGAAAAAGGGTGTTTCCATCTGTAAAATAAAAAGCCAACTCTACATTTTACACTGTGTTCAATTTTGTTTCTAGAATACTGAAAATATAGATTATTTCTACCATTTCAAATGCCTATCATTAATTAATTTAGTAGTGTATTTTTTATCATTTCAAACGAAAAATAATTTAGCTATTATATGTGGAAGAGGCCTTATACGTCTCTCCAGCAAATGTGAGCGCCTAAACAGGGCCACCAGAGCAGGCGGGCAGAGTGATGGCATTTGACCTCGTCACGCTGCAGAGGAATCTATATATCTTTACTTGTGTCTAAATATCAAGGTTGCACAGGTCTGCGAAAATGCCCCTCAAAATCTTGTGAATATGGTGATAAATTAATGTTGTATGGAGCATTGCGTATATGCTGTAAACGTTTTCTCGATAGATGACAATCTGCAGACGCTAGTATGATAAATAGATGGAGAGTGTGTTTGGGTCCACAGCTGTTGCCACCTCGATCACCAGATCTGACGCCTACGGCATTAAAAACAAAGTGTTTTTGCTAAAATATGACTCTGCAGATGAAACGAAAGTACGGATCGTTTGATAAACTTAGTCAACAGTGTGCTCTAGATGTTAATTCAAGTGTGCATCTAGAAACAGTGTGGCGTGCACGAATGTGTGTATGGCAATCAGATAGAGCGCTGTGGTTTGATAAGGTAACACCGAGCCAATGCGCTCATCTAATGTAAGCACCTTGTTACGTTACTTTTATTATATTACATTTAAATACCTGTTTTCATTTGATTAGTACATAAATTAGTACTCGCTTTGGAATTCAAGGTACACCAATGTCGTTGCCACGAACGACACAAATTACAAGGAATAAGGGCCTCTTTCACACTTAATAGCTAAATTGTTTTCCCAAGCTAAAAAAACAGTATCAAAATAATTAACGATAGGCATGTAGTTTCTTAGTAGAAGTTGTTTGAAATGGCCGACATAAGCTAGATTGTATAGGTAGACATAAGCTCAAT
>JAOPUG010000105.1:3913276-3923320 GCA_027564375.1 Micropterix facetella
AAGGGTTAGGAATAATAGTTTGAATCCAAAGTTAAGCGAAAGCGACTTCAAGGAAGCAGCTGATTCGGCAAATCGGATTTGTAGGAATCGATTTTACCGTGTTATCGATATGGAAAAAAGGAGTCTCCATTTCCTACTCATCCGCCTGTCGTTATACAATCAAGCGATGTCGAATCAGATGTGGTGGCGTCATTCATCACGCCACCCTGATGTCAGCATCATGTACAATCAAGCGATGTCGAATCAGATATAGAGTACTTTTGTCACATTTTGAGTTTGTCCCACTCCTTCCTTGTTTGTGTGAACTTTTTTACGTTTATTTCTTAGTCTTAATAATTCGATCGACTATTAAGGATAAATCACCGTCTAATTCATCTGCTCATATAAAATAATTTCTTCGTCGCCTTTCGGATTTTGATGTATAAATATGTATATTTCATTTAATTATTTATTGTAGTAATACAAACAATACATTACGTGAGTATACAATTTCAGAACTTAGCTACTAAGAATAAAAATATTGTTTACATTGAGTGAACATCAGAAAATGATTGCATAGTCATGTGACAACGTCACCTAAATAAGCCGGGGCCTATTCTAAGGTAAACATTTAATTGTGTATGTGCTTGCTCAATAATTAATTTATAGAAATGGCATATTCGTTTCGTCAATTATATATACTAAAAGGGAGTTCAACATGGAGGCGCTGGTCGGCGTTCGCGGGTTGTAGCTCCCAGCTAAGATTAGAATCAATTAAGATGCTTAAATACTTAACGGAATCCACTTTTTGGATGGTATGACAATTGCATTTGAAATCTTTTTTGCACATATAAGTGTGCATTTTCAGAGTTGCATCGTTGGGAAAGTTAGGAGAACGAATTCCGAAGGCTATATATTTAGTTTTTGAAGCGTTTAATGTAAGAACGCGATGGTCAAGCCATTCTTTGGTAATGTTGAGGCTATTTTGTGCTTTCCTTATTGCTTCTTTCCAAGAGTCAGCCTTAATTTCCAAGAGTCAGCCTATACTAGATATAGTTATTAAATCCCACACATCGGCACCAAGGATAATTCAGATCGTTTCGATATTTCTCAAATGACGTGACTGGAGAATAAAATGAATTGTATGTAAATTAATTATACAGTGGGTGACCATTTTAATACAATTATTGAAATTTGGTACGAATTTGCATATTTCAAAACCTTAACCTCGTAGACATTATTTATTTGTAGTGTTTAAAGTAATATATTGAGTTATGTTATTTGAACCGACGTATATAATAAAATTATTTAGCCATCATATTCATTGGAAAGTGATCTTGCAGCGTAAAATAGTGGCATTCTCAACTGTCAATCTTACTTGTTTCTGGAAAAAATATTAAATTGAAGACAAACTCGTACCATCACCATGCCATGCGCACTACTCTCCCCTATACCCAGTTGTACTGTTATCGATATCAGATCTAAATGCTATTACCGACAAGATATCAAAGTGGACTTCACGTGCTGCTCTAGTCGATCTCCCCTCTAATCAAATTTTGCCCTTCCCTTACTCGGCCGGCCCTGTAATTTGGTCAACTCATTCGCCATCCTGGATACGGCTCTTGTAATTGGTAGCAATATTGCCAATATTGACGTTCATTGCTTGTGGCCTTTATTCAGCAGCGGGTGTCAGTAGTCTGACCAGAGAAATTACTAAATTTGTTAGCGTTGGGCCAAGGTAAGCCAACATATGCGGTGTTTTCAACCATATTTATTGAAACCGCTTGGCCGGCACATCCATAAATACTTACATAGCATAGAATTTCACAGAATTTTATTTTATATTTTAATTTAGATTTGAAGTAAAATCTGACTGAATAAACTTAAAGGTTTTAAACAGAATTTTAAAAAAGATATTGTTATATAAAACAAATTTGGATTGTAAATGATTCTTAGGGTTCACTACCAAAGCGTACAAACGGAACCCTTTTGCTGAGACTCCCTTATCTATCTGTCCGTCCACCATAGATTCTCTCCACCAGTTTTGAATCTATTGATATGAAATGTGCCTTAGTCATAGAACTTTCTCGCCCTAGTCAAAGAGTCTAAAAGTCTTAGTCTAAGAGTCAAAAGTGGAAAACATATTTTTTATCTGATTATTAAAGGGAGCCTAAAAAAAGTTTTTCTCGCCCAGGCGAGTCGAATATCGTTTGAAAGTGAATGTCCGATAAAATAAATGTAAAAGAAAATAATATTGCTGTTCGACGAATTTTGTATATTATTTACATAATATACATAAGTAGGTAGGTAACTAAGCACCTAACTGATTTTCTCTGAAATATTTTTTTGGACATAATTTAAAATCCGAATGTCGTATCAGAATCTGCCATTTTTGTTAAATATGTTTTAACCCTTTAAAATAGTTTAATTTTCGAGCGATCTTCACATAATAAATATATTAAACGAGTTAGTTGTAAGGCGTCTAAGGCGCATGTCCACCTCTGCAACTGTAAACATCACGCCGCCGCGTCAAAAATTTCGTTTAATTTCGAACTCCTAATATATTGTCAGAACATACGTACCTAATGCGTCATGTAATGCCTCGTGCCTCGTGCCTTTTTCGTTACAGAGTTATGATGAGCGTAACTATATATTACGATAATACACATCGGACTATTGAAACGGCGATTCTGCTGTCGGTAGCAGTTGCGAGTAGCAGGATTTTTTTTATACATATTACCTATATGTGAATTTCGATCTTATTACTGTTGTGGTTAATAAACTAATTAGTCAGGGGTTACAGACAGGGGAGACTAATAGAATTCCATTCTTTCTTACGAAATCCTAAAACAAAAAATTTTTGAAACAATACATCTCATGTAAATAAATCGATAGTTATCGAGTGAGGCATCTCGTGGCGATACACATCAATAGTCGATAGATCGAAAACGACATATCAATTGCCCCCGTCGGCGGCCGCTGTGTCCTCTAGGCCTCTAGGGGAGTGAGAGGCGGTCGACCGCGCGGCCGGTATTACATAATGGCCGTGCCAGGGCGCGAATGGTGTGCGCGATAAAATGAATGATGAGTTTTTGTCTGAAAGGAGATTTATTTACGACTGGTGAAGAAGCCGGCGGGCGTATTGCCCGCTCCATATTTTTGTCTGTTAGTAAAGTCTGGCCGAAAAGAGTAGAAATGAATTGTTCGGGAAAAAATATTTATATGGCAACACAGTAATGCGGGAATAGTAAGACCAAATAACCCAGGGACATGTTTCAGTTCCGTTTCCCAAGAGCCTTATTGTACTCGTATGTAGGCAATCTGCTCGCGACTAACAAGACTTGACATGTTTAGATACTTCTGAGGTTTCATGGCGCTGTTATGATCTGTAGAAAAAAAAGTAGTGTTTAAAAAAATCAACAACTTTATTTGTAAGATCTATAGACAACATTTTGTCAATACTTATATTTTGAATATTTTTATTCAAAATTATATTATAAATATTATGTGAAAGAGCGTACTTTGTGCTTTATATTAACTTATTGTCGGAAATTATTTATCGTCTATTTACAACTAAAACAATTGTATGTATCTTAGAGCACAGTACATTTGGGAGTGTCAACTACTACGGGCGAACCCGTCCACCCCGGAGCGTTTTAAAGATATTGATCGTTCTATCACCCCATGATGCCCATTACCCAGGCACTAGTGCGTTTTTTTAAATGGTTATTTTTTTTTTCATTTACGATTTTCAGTAGCTGATATTGCAAATTAGTGAGTGACCTGTTCATGACTTAGATATATATTTCACATTATGTTCAGCTTTGGCATAGGCTCGAAATCTATCACAAAAACAATACATAAAAATGCCATAAAATCCCAAATAAATCATATATAAATCACCTACTAGGAGACAATGAGCAATTGTGCGATAGCTGAGTTATCGTCAATTTTAATGTCAACTCTATACAAATTTATCAAGAAAAATTTTACGTGAGCCATTTGCAGTTATTCAAAAAAAATATGTTTTTAAATATGTACTTGGTCTTCCAAAGCAAACCCAAACAAAAAACAACACCAAAAAAATCAAATGAAAATATCTATGAAAGGCGAATTTTAGCACACTGTGCGCCGTCACATGCACGGTACGTGCGTTACTTGCGGTGCTCGTACCAGAAAGAGTGGGAATCGTAAAATCACGACTACGACGAGTACGACGGTATAAGTAGTCTTTATTCTATGTCAACGGGTCGCTGCTAAGTGATGTTCTGTGGATTATCGTATCGATTGTACGTATAAACTAGATAGACGTAGGATAGCTCTCTTGTTTGAACCATTAACGACACAGGTTGTAACAAAATATATAGAAAGTTCACTTATTAATGGTAATCCTTGCACTTTCCGCAGCCAGGAATAGAACAGTATATTCAACAAATTTAGTAAAGTTACATTTAGCAAAGACCCGAAAAAATGCCACACGCAACTTAGATCAATTGCAAGAATAATGGACACTCGATAGGCGAAAGTAGACACGCATGCTTGCGCACTATCTCGCTTACTCTCGCGGTGGACAAATATTGGAGCTTTCTTATTCACATAATGCGTATATTTATCTATATATATTGGGAAACAAACAAATACATACATGATCGAAGGTTTGAATAGCTCACTGACTCCCAATCTTCATTGTTGCAGAGAGATAGTCCGACTATTGCTGGCATCAGATGCATCTCCAAGCTTGGCTGGTGGTTCAGGGGCCACTCCACTCCATCTGGCTTCCTGGGCTGGCCATGCGGACATCGTCAGGGCACTCCTGTCGCATCCTGCTCCACCACATGTCGATCAGATTGTAAGTATATCTTACGAAGTCGTGGTTCGCGATAGTCGGCCATTTGATGAAGGGGGGGGGGGGCTTGTCGAAAATGGTGCCCGCCTTGCCCTCGCCTCACCGCGTCCTGTGCACATACATTTATTTAACATTCCTAGAAATCCATTTCCAAACCATCAAACCATCACCAAAGAGGGTTATCCTACCGAGAGTATGTATGCTTTACAAGTGGCATGAATTAGTCAAATCTTCGCCCTGGGAGGCCTGTCGGTGCCACCATAGCAGAAAACATTTAAAAAGGATGGTAGATTAAAAAGAAGCAACGCACAGAATAATTTTAGCATAAAAAAGTCAGTTCAAAATGAATACCGAAAATGCTCTCGCCGCTACAAAAGCAATGCCATACCGCGGGATACAAGGAACCTTTAATCCCGTGTCGAGAAAATGACGAGGGCTTTATGCCGAAAATTGTCACTGGGAAAAGAGTATGCACGCACATGGGAGAATATTAGTTAGAGGAGGAGATATTATTCCCAATGCAAATGATGCCATTTTGTTTCCCAGACCAAAGACAACGAGACAGCACTTCAAATGGCTGCACAGTATGGTCACACGGCCGTGGTGGCACAACTCCTGTCGCGAGGAGCCGATCCAGCGGTGAGGAACGTCCGGGATGAGAGCGCCTTGGACCTGGCGGCACAATATGGACGGTAAGCACCACTTATTACAATATGCCCAACATAGGTCCTGCCGTTTGCAAAAGAATATTCCGAACAGTCTTGTGTGCTGTATGCAAAACTGCTTAACAGTCTTGTCTGCAGTCTGCAAAAGAATTCTCCCATCAATCGTGTCTGCCGCCTGCAAACTAATATGCCCAACCGTCATGTCTGCCTTGCTTGTGAAAATTGCCAATAGTCTTGTCATCCGTCTGCAAAAGAATATGACCAAACGTCATGTCTGCCTTGTTTGCGAAAACTATGCCAATTGTCCTGTCAGCCGTCTGCAAAAAAATATTCCCAACAGTTTGTTCGCCCTATTAGCGAATGAATGTGCCCAACGGTCTTGCCTACCTTGTCTGCAAAAACATATGCCTAACATTGTCGTCTGCAAAAGAATATTCCCATGAGTAGTGCCTGCAAAATAAATACCCAATAGTCTCATGTTTCCTCTATCTGCAAAAAATATGGTCTTTTAATCTCAATTTATTATCTGCAGCGAATATGTGAGTGTATTGTTTTGTAGGCGGTAAGCAAGACTATTAAGCGTATTCTTTTATAGACAGGGCAGACAAGACTGTTGGGCATATTATTTTTCAGTTAGGCTATTGGACTAACTAGATTGTAACATTACAAACCTCTTCTGATTGCAGTTGCTAAATATAGAAGGCGGCATTATTGTGGACATATGATTTAAAAAAAGAGGGTTTGATTGTATCACGTGGCAATTGGCCTTATTCTTCAACCACGCCTGCTTATACGCGTACGTCTGCTTATAGGCGTATGACTGCCTATACACGGCTGTGCTATCAAAAAATTCATTCTACTTCTGATTCCTCAAAACCATTGCCGCGGACACTACGGCTGCCGAACCGTTACTTTTCACATACGTGTCATAATACCAATATGAGAAATACGCGTACGTCTGCTTGTTCGCGTATGATACGCGAAAAAGCAGGCGTATGTGCCTAGAGAATAGGCCTGATTTTTTTTCGTTTGTTTGTAGCAAATCTTTATTATTTATTAGCGGCTTCAAAGGAAAAGAAAATATTACATATTAGACAAGAAAACATACACAAATGGCAGCCCGTGGGATGATAACGCTCAGAATTTGGATTTTAGGTAGTGCGTAATAAGTGAATTGTTGAGTATTTTCTACAATATACAGAGAATACGCAGGTTTTTACGTTCGCGTGTATTTAGCCAAGTTAGTTTACATATCAAACACAAACACATATCAACACATATCAAACACAAACATTCTGGAGCCGTTTTAATTTGTCTAGCAAAACTTCATGGGCAACGAGGTAATCAAGCAACGGCAATAGCATAGATTGTGCTAGAATTTAACGAGTGCATAAGGGCAATAAGTTTTGTAGCATTTTAAGACTATGGAAACTGGCTTAAAGTTTCTTGCCGGTCGCCATTACTTGATCATGCTAAAAAAAGATGTGTGTGAAAAAGTATATCCAAGATCTTCACGGTATTTGAATAAGGATTTATGGAGTTGTTTAGATTTAGATATGGGAAATCGTACTTAGCAAGATAATGTATAATGCTCGCTTGCTACTTGTTAGGGTCCAATAATAGTTCATGTTAACATCATCAAAGGAAATGTATACTTACCACAATTACTTGAAAATTAGCCATTGTACGCGCTGGTTAACTATACAGCAATGCGATTCAGATAGCCAACACACCGTACAAATATTATAATTGATAGACCGATTGGTAGGATGATCAAAATATTGAACAAACTACCTTCCGAATTTTAAGACTTCTCTGTGAAATTGAAGGAATAACTGCCCCTCCAGTTAAACGTAGTGTAATATGACAACGAATGCTAGTTTTTAGAATACTGTAAAACGTATTTTAACGATCTTTTGTAAATATTACCTTAAATATAGTATTAGTCTAAGTACATAGCACATTGGCATTGTTTTTAAGCATGCATGCTGTCATATTACTTTACTTATGTTTATTTGAATAAATAAATGTTTTTGTGAAATTATATCGAAATAAGAGTTCATTTGGCTATATCAATACAGCAGGTTTACATTACATTACATTTGTATCCAATTGGCAAATTTACCGCTCTTGGACGTGTTACAATACTATAGGTAGTAATGTATAAGCTACTGTTAGTACCAGGTAGTCATCACAAGCTCTTCGCATGATACTTTTGATTATATAACTTATTTTAAGGACACACAGAGAATTTAATAAGATGATTATTATAAACATATAAAATAATTTAAAACAACGTAAATTGTTAAAATCAACCCTGTCAAAACATTTTCAATAATCGATAACTAAAATGCTAAGGACAAAAATCCAAAAACAGTATTTTTTAAAATATGGCAATGATTAAAAAAAATAATCAATATAAAACAATAATCAATCTAATCAGTCATTATCTACTTTTATATATGCTGTTTTCCAATTAATGGTGGTCTATATAATATAAAAGCAATATAGTCAGATACTGAATCCATGGCTAATTATTTAAAACTATCATTAAATGGGTACTATGCTTGAAAAGGCATGGCCCTCGAATTCGGTCAGATGATAGAACAGGTGGCCTATCAGCATTTCCTTTATGTTTTTTCTAAATTTTACATCCTTCAGCAGTTTAATAGCGGTAGGGAGTAGATTATAGAATTTAATAGTAAGGTACAAGTAGCTGTTATATATTTTGGCCGGTATTATTCGGGGTACGCATAAAGAGAGCTACCTCGGGTATGGTGAGAGTGAATGTCAGTATTAGTTGTAGTTTCCGTCAGTTACTGTTTGGCATAAATTAAGCACTGGTATATTAACGCCGAATACATAGTCATTTATTTTATTTATTTTATTGAATACTTTATTCATATATTTTTGTACACTAGGCCACATTGTATAAGGATGATATATAGTAACTCGGAGAAATTGAACACGCAAAAGTGGCAGATGCTCATTTCCCACCTAACTAGGACTGTGCTGTCCCGTTATCCTTGCCTTACTGAAATATTCTTGTACGGTCTATACATACGGTCTTGGTCATGCTCTCTTTTGCAAAAGGAATAATATTTTACTGATTGCGGTATCTCCCCAAAATAGTATTCCATAAGTCATTAACGATCTGAAATACGCAAAATATACTGATTTGGCTGCTTCAAAACCACAAAGACTTCTTATTTTTTATGGAGTATATTGAGCAGCATAACTTACTAGCTGGTCGATCGATGTGCGTATTCCATTGTTATTTACTGTCAATTCTTAAACCTAAAAAAATCCTATCTTATGTGATATCAATTTTAAAATAATCGAATAATTCATCTAAATAGTCTAAATTGGTTGGTCTTAGGCGAAAAGGAATTCTTTTTTATTCTGTAATCTTTAGGCGTAATTCATTAGCATTGAACCAAATCATGAGTTGATTAATCGTAATGAGTTTATTATGGATTCAAAATAGCATAGCATCCGCATAGTACGATAAGAAGAATAAGGGACTGTGATATGGTATTCGTAAATATGAACAATAATAAGGGAGTAAGAACACCAATCCTTAAGTAACAGCAGCGGTCAAATCTTACAAATCTGAAAACTAATTCTCATACTAAATAGCTTGAGTTCTGACAACAAGATTAGAACGGAACAAATTAATAATGTATCTCTTTCTTTCTACGTTAATGTATTTAGGAACGCCATGAGATTGGACCGAATAAAATTTAGTTTGCATTTAGGCAGAGTTGCGTACATCGATTTCGAAGCATTTTTAAATGTTCCCTAAGTTTGCTGATTAGGTATAATCTGTGGCGAATCTTAGGCTTATCACGTGCTGCCATTGCTTTGCTAATATTATCACAGATTCGTGAACATGAAGCGTGTTTTATTTTAAAGACTTTGTCAGGTGTGTGAGTATTATATAAATGCAAGATTAGGTATATCGAGCAAATTTGAAACGTTAGCGTCAACAGTATGTTGCCAGTCTACATTACAAGCATCACATTGAACATATCATGTTCGATTACCTTAAGGTTACTCGTTTGAATAAACTTAGGAGGTGGTTTGCGGGCACCGGACTTTGTAAGACAGAAAATTAAATCGTGGTGAGAGAAACCTGAAGCATCGTGAGCTTATACACGGTCATCACCAAATCCATGAGTGTGTTTGTGGTTATACAATGGTGTGTAGGTTGAAGACGAAGAATCTCGATATTTACGGAGAACGTGATCGCCTGTAACTTCGCAGTGCGTAGGTCACATTTGAGAAAACATTCGTTCATATCTCCCATAAGACGTACATGTTCGTAGTTAGTCACCTTTTTTTGAAGAGTTACTTCCATTCCCTGAAAGTAGTTATGTCAGGGAGACAGAATATAAGGCCCAGTAACAGACAGTTCTCGGGTTTTTATTTTGCAGAAAAGTGCACTGAGAGTAATTGCAGGAGTGTCCCGTGATAAACACTGTGAACCCTACTTCATCAAATACAAAATACTCACTTTTACTTCTGAATATATCTTAAAATGTCTACTGTATG
>JAOPUG010000105.1:4514659-4525478 GCA_027564375.1 Micropterix facetella
TCTAGTACCCATAGTACAAGCTTTGCTTAGTTTGGGCCTAGATAATGCTGTGTAATGTTTTTTATAAAAAAAAAAAAATCAAATGAATTTGTTATCGTGATTACCAATCGATGAAATTATACATTTACAAGCTGTACTCGTGGCTCCGCTTGCAGTAAAGTCTCCATGAAATACCTAGGTATTAGGGCTTAAGACCTGTGACTTCTTAACAAGGAATACTTATGTAATAACTTAGTTTATGGACAATATGATACATATCTTAAATTATCGTAGAGGACCATATACAGTTTCTAACGCAAACACACGTGCCCATTTAAGAAGAAGTCGGCAATCTAACATATATCCCTGCCATTGGGTTCGGCGTGTATTTCAGATTCAGGTATAGATGTGTGCTACAATGGTATCGATGGTATATTTATCGTGGCACCGGTTACACGAGTAAATAATAGTATTTGGTAGTATATTATATATTTAAAAGATAGTATTTGGTAGTATATATAAAATATACAAGATATTTGATATATAAAAACACGTTTTATAAATTGGGATCTAGAATCTATTATTTGCAAAATTATATTTTAAACGAATCAATTTACATAGGACTTGAATATTTCATTTTATGTTAGCAAATACCTTAACAATTGATATTACAAGCATATTAGTTTTTTAATATTAATGTAGGCGATACATTAAGGTTCACCTCTCATATTGATTACAAAATTTATTTCAAATAAATAAATATAGAAAATAAATAAATGGCACGAAAAAAAAAGAAAGGGAATCTTCCACCCTTCTTAATATTTCTAAGGTCGATTCCAAAATTCTCTATTCCATCATCATCATTATAAGCATTACAAAAACATTGTGAATCTTGGCTTCGTCGAGAATGTTTTTTGCAGAGTTATTCACTCCAAGTACATTTAGGTGATCAACTACAGACTGAAGCCACCGCAGGATTGGTGGTTCAACTTTATGATGGACAACAAAAATGATTTTCAACAGCTGTCAATCTTCATCTTCTCCACGTGCCCCTACTGCTTGAGTCAATGAATCTTCAGTAATCTCACAACACGGACATGCGCACTTTTAAAAAAAATCGCTGTTAGTAAATCTTCTCCAGACGTCATCCTCCTGCACACGACACCGACGATATTATGTAGTATTTTGCGTTCAAAAACATGAAGTGTGTTTTTATCTATATACTTAAACATATCTAAGGGCTGGTCTGATCAGTATCTATAGAGGATATCCTTCGTTCTTCTAGATAGAGCAGATGGGATTTCATAAACACACTTTCACCTCTTTACCACGCACTTTTCCTGGTGACTAATGAGCCGAAGTATGGGAATTAATCATTAATTTCGAAGATAACAACAACCAAATTCGAAAGGATGTTAGCTTTTCATTAAAGGCAGACATGTTTTTAGTATTCATGTATTCTATATCCTATCTTCAGGCCTATCTGTTTTGCCGCTTGGTCCAATATTTAAAAATTCTCCATTGATAGACAGCTAACTTTCATGTAACTGTGTTTCACTCGTTCCAGATAATTTGAATCGAACTGGGCTTCACTTCGTGCGGCGGCGATTTCCATAATAGATGAAAATGCGGCAACATGCATACAACTTGTATAATTAGCTCAAGAACAGTTGGATTCACGTGTCAATAAGGCGTCACTCAGCGCACAGGCAATGACTGCGATACGACTTGTAGTCGGACGTTGTACGTTGTAGAGTGGACATTGGACATTGGCCGATTGGACATCTGCTAATAAGAAAAGCGACGGTCAGTTTGCTACAAAACGGCGATCGGTCCATGTAATGCGCCTCGGCCAACCCTAAAATGCAGTTGCAAAAAAATCAATGCGAAATTAAATTGCAAGAAAGAAAAGTACGACGTGGTGATACGATCCCCTCTAAAATGATTTATTTCATCCTAAGAAATCGTTTTCAGCCAATTAAATTGGGTTTAAAAAGTACCAATAATAATAGAGAGACTTTATTTTATATTATTATTAACTGACGATTTGGCTCTGAATTTTGATAACATTACGTTTATTATGTAACAATAAGCTCTATATTATTTAATTTAATTCAGATATTCACAAATAAATAGCTTTAAAATACACTATGCATACATAGAAACCAAGAGACGTGTATTTATCCAATATCTTATCATATGTCGCTCTATTAAGTTTAGGTTGTGCTAGAGCGGACATTAGGTACACTACATTAGATATCAATATATAGATGTCATTCATATTTAGATATGCAGTGTTATTAAAACAATACATTAAATTAATCATTTGAATAAAAGATCAAGGATACCTACGATATGAGGAATAGTCGTGATCAAAAATAAGCGAGATAAATAAGTCACTATTAGAAAATAGTCTTGATTAAAAATAGTGGAGATTACGTATCTCTAATAAATTTCAATTAAGATAGAATATCAAAATCAACATGTATATGAATATCTGGAAATTATTAAAACTGCTCATTGGTTTTATGTCTGTATAGAAAGTATAGAAAGTTTTGAATCGCTATTTTTTTTAATCAACTAACATCGATCTATAAGATACCACTTAATTCAATAAACACCACCTATTTTCCAACCAACTTATTAGTTTTTTCTTAAAGGTAAATATACTTGGGCTAGTCTTTATATCCTCGGGTACAATATTGTATTTTTGGGGGCTAAATATATAGAAAACCTTTGACCAAAAGTAGTTTTCATTTAGGGCTGTTCATAATAATCGCCAGTTGCTCTCCATGTTTTGTGAGATAATAATAAAAACAACCACCTTTTGGACATACAGTATTCCTGAGAATTTCGACTTCAAATACGACTTGGTCGACGGCATGGTGCCATATTATAAGTACTCATCGGAAGCTGTTTTAGAAAATAACATAGCTGATGAAATAAATAATAACTGGAGCTCTTTTAGAAGACCCTAAACGGATTTCCAATAATAACTGATAGACCAATCGTAGCGAACACGCTTGATATATTATTGGTCGATAAAAATGCGCGGCTAATTATTAGTTAGATATTCTCGTAACTATACCACTTGACGACAACCTCGACAAAGCCTAGAAAGATACAAATATGAAGTATCTCGAATTAGCATATGAAATGTGTGACGTGTGGGAAATCAAATATCGCTTCTAAAGTACAAATAATTGTAACCACGATCGGCGCTATCCGTAACCGCTCACTTGCCAGGCCGAAGACCGCTCTCCCTCCGTGTTCTTTTAAATACGTGCTCAAATTATTTTAAACACACTATAAACCCTACACGTAGTTGAGGTCGATTAAAACTGTCAAAGACTCTCTTATAGAAGAAAGGAATAAGCCTTCCTTTCATATGATTGCTTTTACACATTTACTAAGGGTATGATATTGCTCCTATCATATTATATAAGTTAATCCGCGACTGCGTTTTGGTTGCAATTTTTCACTTTGGTTACATTTGTAACTAAAGACAAACAAATGGATATGAGCCTCATTAAACTTTTCATGCGGCTGTTGCTCCATACAGGACTCAAACAGGTAATGCAGAGGGAGGTAATATTGGCAATAACCAGAAAAATGAGATGGTTTCTGCATTTATAGTTCTTAACATCTAGACCTGGTTCGATAAGGTAGAGTCTGCACAAATGAAACAAAATCAAGCAAGCACATAAAAAAAGAAAATATATCATTAGTTAGTTAAAATGAAAAGAAAAGATACTTTATCTAACTACAAACATTGCAAATAAGGTAAATAAACCCTCAAGTAAAAAACATGATTTTAAGGAGTGTCCTCATTGGTAAGGTAAAAAAGTAAATAATTAGTATAATAATAATAATTACTTAAATATTAATACATATATAGGTATTTAAGGGAATAATAGGGGAATACATCGATCTGTCAGGTAAAGACCATTTAACATCATCCCATTATTATTGCAATCATTTAAAAGAACTTTATTTACAAAAAAAAAATAATAGGCAAAGACAGTGTAAATGAAGCCGCTCCCAATTGATTCCATGCAGTCGCTAAACAATAGGAGAAGGGTAAGACTGAGAACACTTCCCTGGACGCTATATTTTGTGTGCTTGGCAATGATGGACTATGTGCTGCGTAAGATATAAATGCTTATCACCAGGTCAGCACATCCTAAAGGTAGCGTGGTTCTTTTAATCCACTATCTTCAACATTTCAAAAGACCAGGCGTATTTTCCCACCAAATCATGTTTAGTATAGACACTCGCTGAGAAATGTTGAATAATATAAATAAATATAGCGAAATATAATCTATTACAGGTGTTTTGAAGTCTTTGGAGTCTCCGCTCAGTTTTTTTACACACACACGGGCCTTAGATATAGCTATAGGCATAAATATAGATACAGTCGCTATAGTCCAACATCGATATCAATGTGTTAACTGCTAGAATATGTATTAATGGTTGAAAAAATTAAATAAAAATCACATAGTATTTAACTTTACATTTAATATCGCATTGATTCTGCTGTGTAATCGGACATATAGATAAGAAAAGTGTCGTTGTATACATTTAGTTTTCTTATGGGGGACATAACTTAGCATGGCTGTAACTGCGCGTGTTGTGATAGTGTGAGTTTAAATCATATGTTGCTCTGTTTGGGTGGAATAGAAAATTGCTACTATTTTTACATGTAATTGGCGTAAATAATTAGTTGTTGGAAAACCTGTAAGACTTTTTATTATTATTTTTAAGAATATTAGTAATAATACAAGTTAATATACAAGTCTATATGAATAATATAATATATAATAATTATATACATAATCAAATTTATATAATAATATTGTAAATACCTACACATAACCTAAATATGATTTTAATAATTAGTAAATACGATTAACAGTTGACCTTAGGTTGTTTAATATCGGTCAATAATTCTCACTTTCACACCTTTCATGAAGCAAGTGTCTTTATCTGACACCCATTATGTGACCTCCTGGCTGGGGTGGTACGATTTTATCTAATCTAAATACTCTATTGAACTTCGGGTCTTCAGGGACCGCGCGCGACGACTGCAGGGTTGATCCGATGATTTCAATTCTCCGATTGGCGGCCCGCATCAAAGGCATTGCATAGATCATATCGATTTCTTTCGGCACTCTTTCGAGGCAAACAATTTTGCGCGCTTACCTCGATTCCAACTTCTTTTTTCGTCTTTTCGCCAGCCGGTCGAGCCTTTCAATTATTGCTCGCTTTATAATGGCCCCGGGAAAAAACAGTCGGAATCGCCGCTTGTCTCTTATCCCCCATGACATCGACAATTAACCGATTTCGTAATTAATTGGTTATAAATCTGTCGAGACGAGTGATTGTTATGTGATTGTCAATTAATTCTATAGGTTGAGGGTCTGAGACTGACAAATCTCTATTATGTGGATCTTCAAAAAGAAACTGTGAGTTATATTCATATGCGCCAGGCGAGATCTTGGGCTCAGTATACAGAAAGAACAGTAAGCGGAATCTCGGGTGGCAAGGGGTGGCGGGGATAGGGTGTGAGGTAATTGAGAAGAGTGATACGTAACGACAAACACCTGTATCGCCGTTACGCGGCTCCGAGTTGTAGAAAGTGAACATTTCAGCGCTATGTAACGCCATGGAACGAGCGCTTGAGACTTCTCTTTCTGCGTATTTCGTTCAAAGGCACGGATGGCGCCTGTGGCACAATTGTCTATTTAGTTATCGTATTACAATTTGTGGTAGCCCTTACGACTCGTGACGTCGCTCGCTTCGATTTCAATTTTGTTCTAAGAGAATCAGTAGCTTCTCTTAGAACGAACTTAAAAACGAGGCGAGCGACGCGACGTCACGAGTCGTAAGGGCAACAATACATGGTAATACAGTAGCCTAGGGTAAGTACGCGACACCTTAGAACAGTATTAGTTTTACCGCTCCTGTAAAGCAACAACGATGTCTATAAACCAAAATAAATAAAACAATATTCTCTTCAATTTGGACACATTGTATCGGTGGTGATCAATATCATTTTTGAATGGTAAAAATACTGATAATTAGTAATATTATTAAACAGATCAACTGTCAACGACTGACAGACCGTGGTCAGGATTAGGACCGAGAAAGGTAGAAAACTGGATGACCGAAAAAATAGTATACGATATCTTTCGTATTTTATCTCAACAGAAAACCAAGCGCTCCACAGCCCGGCGAAACGTTGGCGGCGTTCGTCAGCGTGGATGAGAAAACCAAAACGGCTAGAAGTTGTTTTTCGGGTGCCTGGTGTTATCCGATAGAAGGAAGGAAAGGTTCACATATTATTATGACAATTGCTATTGTCATTGCGATATCGTTACGCGCGAGCGTTCGTTCGTTTAATAATAACGCCCTGATAACATTTATGCACCACTATGGATCCTAAAAAAACATAGAGTTGACAGTGAAAACAGAAAAATAGTAACAAAAGGAATTTTCTAACTAAAACGAGTTTGCCTCATATTTAACAAAACTGTGGCTCTTGTTAAGCATGCCAATTCAAAGCGAACTACTATAAAAGTCATTAGCAGTTCCATGAAAACTTTCCCCTGGCAGTGAAGCGCGTCAAGATAAACTCCAGGCATGTTTATTATTGTTTAACTCTTTCACAAAAAATGTTGCTTGGATCCACATATATATTATGTGAAAAATCTTCCACAAAAATGTTTGGTTTTAAATAGATAACCGTTCAATTCTTTGCATAAGGTAACTAAAAAAACTAGCTCAAGATCGCTAGTGTAATTCTCGCATTGATTTGTAAGAACTTATCTATCTGACATAATTTTTACAATAAAAATAAAAATTTAAATCTAATAACTAGGGCAGGGGGAAAACTCAAGGGTTTGCCAAACTTCGGCCCATATGATTGTTTTCTTGTATGTATGTATAATATATTAAGACGTTCAGGGTAGTTTAAAAGAACTACCTGAACTGAGCACGTAAACCACAAGAAATCTATTGTGCCATGACTCCCTCAATTAAGAGGAATTACTGTGTAGAAGAAGTTCAAATGTTACGTCTCACGACGTCCCAAATATTCTTCCGCTTTAATTACTCTAAGAGAAAAAGCTTTCCAAAAACTTTGTATGGTTGATAGTGACCATTCGATGTTACTTACAATAAACACGATAAAAGGGAAAAAATATGAAAGGCAAATAATTTTGAGTCTATGAAATCGAAGTTTTCTTTAATTTGGCACTTTGAATTCATAATTAGATAAGGATTAACTCTTTTGTTTAACCAAAAATATTGTGCTTTATTATACAAAGGCAATAGTCGATATGAATGATCTTTCGTTGCTTTGTATGTAATAACGCTAATCAAAACTTACAACCGTAAGACTGACCACCAGGCTTTAGCACTAAATAGAAACAATTTAAGATGCTGGTGAGGGCGTTGATAGGGCATTGTAGCCTGAAGATTAGATTTTCAGGGGTGGAATATCTTGCTCCTTCATCTGTATTCACCAGACCTAGCCCTGTGTGACTTATTTCTAGAGTTTACGCATAAAAAGGCCTCGGTGACTGCCTCGGCAGCGGAAGACAGCGCTCCTCGCCTCGGGTGGCAAAGGGCTTAGGCTCTGCGTATTGGTCATACTATCGATTGCCGAAAGATTTTTTAAAATCGGACGCAGTTTACTCGAGTTATCGTGCATACTAACATTTTTCGCGCACGATTTCAAGACTTGACCACGTGGGTGGTCTAAGTAATATGACTTTTTATAAGCCATATCCATTTCAAGAATCAAAAATTACCTGCGGTTTACTTGAAATTTTTCTTTCTTTTCTCTGAACCTCGATAACATTTTTCATAAGTATACGGACCCCACTAAAAATTACTTGCTGACCCTTAATATACTTAAATGCTCATTCCACAATGCTTTTAAAATAAACGAAAAACTGACTTTGCGCTCACTGCATTACAATCCTCTGTTTTCTATATTCACAGCCAATGAGTTTTTCCCTCTTCCCTCCCTAAGTAGTACTGCGTAGGATGGGCAATATAGACTGTGTTTGTTTGTTTGTCCATATATCCGGAGACTTTCCGTGGTCCGATCCTAACCAAATTTGGTATGAAGCCTGATTTGCGTAGCCTGGACTCCTCCAATCTGACCTATAGGCAGAGCAAGCACAGCATACATGGGTCTTTTGGAATCGTGGTGACGAGAAAAACTTATTGGATTAGGTTTAAGCCATTTTGGTTGCTGCTGCAGATGTATCCTGGTTTACTTGACCAAGAGGAGGAACTGACCGATAGGTAGAGCAAGCATAACTTATATTTATATTTATGTTTATGTTTATAGCTTATTTAGTTAGCTTATGTTTATATGCCTATGATGAAAGAAACTTGTTGAAATAGGTTTTAAGCCATTTTGGGTGCAACTGTAGGTGTATCCTAGTTTATTAATGGGTAGAGCTAGAATAGTGTATATGGGTATTTTTGAAATCGTGGAGACGAGACATACTTATTGGAATAAGTTATAAGCTATTTTTAATATGTCAAGGATTACCAATCACGCGTCAATGTATATCGCTATTGTGATGATTACACTTGGAATTGAAGCCTATTGCTTCGAGCTGTTTCGAAAGGATTAATGTAAATAATGCTTAAATAATATTATTATATTCGCGCTGTGCTCACAAAATACACACATGGTATAACCTGTTGTTATGTCTTGATATAGCCTGTTGTTATGATGGTATAACTTTTGGTTATATATGATTATCATAGTATAAAATGTTGTTATACCCTAATCGCGCTTTGTGCTCGCAAAATGCGCACATGGCATCTCTAACTGAAATATTTTTTTTATTAAAATCAGATTCTTATAAAAACATGTTTTATTTCATTCACTAATTTGATATTAAAGGCATATGATATGCGCCCATTTGTTTCACCTCAACCTAATCCAGGGTGCCGCATTAATTGAACCACGAAAAATCGCCGAAATCCGCAAGACCAACTAAGTTAGTCATGGACTTTAACAGCTGAGCCTATCGTCATTATATACAATACGTAAAAACTTCCAAAATGCAACACTTGATTAGAGGATTCCCTTAGTTGCAAGAGTATCATTGCGTCGTCGGAGCAGAAGAGTGGTGTGCGCTGGACAAGGTGTTTCTCCGTCGAAGCGGGCCTGCCATATTAAGGCGGCAGTCGGGCACACTTTCCTAGTCGCGCCGTTAAAGAGAACAATAATTAGAGACTGTACATTTATGGCTCGCGCATTTCCATTGGACTGCTATTGAAATGCTGTCTCCGCTTAATTGGATAGTTTTTCCACGCGCCGAGAACCAGTTTGGGTAGAAATGCCTTCTTGAATAGATCCATCTAATGGAAGTTAGAAGCGTTGCATAATATCATCAATAGCCCCGCAAAAGGACTAAAGCTACTTGGTCCGCTGAAGAGGATCATGCCAGTTATGCTAGGATATCTGGTGGATCGTATTAAAATCTTCAAATTATACATATATAGCAAAGTTGAATGTAACCGATGCAGAATTGCAATTTTAACCACTTTTCTAACGATTAAATTGAAGATAAGGAAAAGATAGCATAAAACAAAAATAACCCATTTTATCTCCAAATTTTGAAAACTTATTTGACTCTTTTGAGATTCTAAATTACGTTATTTCTGTGTAAACAAAGTTTTTAATAAAAATTACTGAAACCCCATTGGACCCCATAAATCGCTACTTAAGGAACCAAATACAATATTAAAACGAGCATTTAAGTGTGTCAACTGCTACGGGCGAATCCGTCCACCCCGGAGTTTGATCGTTCTATCACCCCGAAGCGAAACGCAGATATTTTGGACGTATACAAATCTTTATACCAAGCTCCACCTAAGCCCGTAAGAATACAACACCGAACCGCGAGGCACTGGGAATTTTCAAACGCAGTGGGCCTCCTCGCGCCCTTACTACCAGATGCGGATTAGATTATTCCGATCCCCCGTCTGGTGACAGTATCGAAGTCGCTTGCACGGTCCTTTACCTCTAAAGCGGTATTCCTAACTGGAATGTAGGGGATACAGGACGGCCTTTGCTCGGCAACTCTCACCAGAGTTCGGGTGGCCCACACTATCATATCAATGGATAAGCATTACAATTAAAACGAGCAGTGAGAACACCCCAAGGGGTAACCAAACTTCGCCCAACATTGGCGTGGGGCTCGCGACACAGCCGCGGGCCGCAGCCATCTCGGTCGACGCCTCAACCAGCTTCAAATTCTAAAACAGAAATATTAAAGAAATTTCCAATTCCATCAATCGGATTCCAAGCTTGTGGCGTGCGACACTCGATAGATGGCGAAATTTTAATAGTTTTAAAAATAGGTTCAAAATACAATGAAAGATTCCTCTTATAGACGCATAGTTTTCTAATACATTCTAATACGAAATGTAGAAATCGACAAATGCATTGCAGCAATCTAATAAATTTCAAAATCCATTGTTAAAGTCTCATCGATAGCCGCTTCTCAAAATAGTAAATCAACTCTGAATTCATATCAGATATCAATAAATCTAAACCTATACTGATAATAATAAATAGCATTCTTCTTCACTATCCCAATTATAAAATTGCGAGATTTTTTCAAAACACTACAATTGCGGTAGATATATTGCTTCGATAAAATTTCCCATTCATATAATTTAAACTGGGGTAGGAGGAAAACCCAAGGGTTTGTCAAACTTCGGCCCATATGGTTATTTTCTAGTATGTATGTATAATATATTAAGATGTTAAGGGTAGTTTAAAATAACTACCTCAACTGAGCAC
>JAOPUG010000105.1:5449099-5460394 GCA_027564375.1 Micropterix facetella
GCATTAGTCAACTGTCAAATTGGCTGTCGCTGGAAAAAATGTTGTCAATATAAAAACCAAACCTCTAAAAAAAACACTCGTTATATATATAAACTAAACCAACAACACCTTGAAGAACTAGTGTGGTACGCACTATTTGGGGTTTCTGCTCGACAGTAAGTTAATGTCCGTAAACATCGATATGATCACCAAAAAAGCGTATAAAAAGTTGTATATAAAGCGTATAAATGTATAATATCCAACAGGCAAGTAAACCATTATATTTCCTTATCGATATTCAAACAAAATATTGACATTACTTGCTAGTTATAATAAATTTCAATTTATATAATTTTATCAATGCTTCAATGATTCGAATACATATTTATTAAGTAGTCAGGTAGAATATTTCTTAATTATTACTTATTAAATACAAAAAGAAATGTGGCAAGTATTCAAAATTAGACCAACTTCAACATTAAAAATCAAGTCATCCAAAGTTTTTGTAACATTGTAGTTATTTGAATTGCTGAAGGCTGTCATTGAATATATCGCTACGATTGTCTTTGTGGAAAACATTAAACAGAAGACATGTACGAGGGTTGACTTTCTAACACCCTGTGATTTTGTTTGCAAACTGCAGTCGAAAGAGATCGGGAGTCCGCAAATTTCTCGGCCAAACATAAAATGAAATATTGTTAAAACAGCAAAGGTGGACCAGATGATATATAGTTTTATAAAGAAATATTAAGTCGATAAGTTGTCGGCATGCTATTGCTAAGTTGTACAATTTCGTATTTTTGAAGTCGCATTTCAAAGTCTTTGAGCTGATGTTTTAGGGGATAATTAAAGGTGTGTACGTTCTTAAAACCGTGTATTTCGCATATGTATGTAACGTCCTCGAACACGCATCCCTTACCTGGTCACCTCGGCATAAGAGTACAAGGATCGAGAACATCTAACGTCGCTTTTTGAGAGGCTTATAATCAAAACATAATAATTACCTAGACTACTAAGAAAGACTACAATTTAGAAACGTCGAGTCGTTGGAACACGAAAGTTATTGTGTGTGCCGAATATTAACATTTTCTATGATATCCAAAATAACTTAGAGAGTCCATACTTGGTAAATCAAGTAGCATTGCGCGTTCCTGTAAAATCAACCAGGTTAAATTGCTATTTCCTTGTATTTAGAACTAATGCTAATAATTATGCCCAAAATGCATTACTTCATAAAAATCTACTTCATAAATATATATAATGAGATCTTTTGAGGAATTGAAATATTGTTCTTGAAATCCGATGCATTGTCAAGAGCAATAAAAAGCCACATTGCAACCATTACTTACTAATACATCAATTAACTAATACACTTCTCTCTCACGCACATACACACAAATTCTCTCTCCCGCATCTCTACACATACACACACAAAAGTCTAAATACACATAAATCACACACCCTAACACATTCAATCACACATTTAGGTACACTTGCAATATTGACCACTTTGAATATGTTTCCTCCTCTTATTTTTAATATTTCATTTTATACATCAGACTATATACTTTCTTTCAGTGCCGTATAATCGGTAAATTATTATTCATTTATTATTAAAAACCATTATAACTGCGAAAATATATAACTGGCCTCATGGCGTTTGTATGTCTTAATATTTTTATTTCTGTAAGGCTGTGAATTTTTCAAATAATATAAAATATATAAATAAATATTTTTGACTGCAAAAAGGAAACCGATAAATTGGTTTACCTAAAGTCCTTTGGCGGCGTTTTATTAAGGAGCCAAACGAAGACGCCGACAGTAAACATATTTTCTATGGTATGAGTTAAATGTTATAAATGGCCGAGAAACCAGGAAACAGCATCTCTCGCTAAATCCATGCCATTGAATGGACAAAAATAGGGTCATCGCTTAAAGTTCGGGAAAGCAGCTAAAACATTTTGATTAATGTCGGTTAAAAGCTGAGCGTTATACAGCGATGCTATATTTTCTGCTCTCTTCAGGTTCTTCAGGGTTGGTCAGCGACCGCCCAGCTCGCGCAGCTGACGGCGGCGGCGGCGCGTTCTCCTCCGCCGCATGCCGCAAACAACGGCGACCATCACCACCAACAGCAGCACCACCACCACCAACAGCAACAGCAACAACACCATCACCACCAGCAGCAGCAACAGCAGCAGCAGAGGGCGCCGCCACCGGAGCCGGACGCGCCGCTTAACCTGAGCAAGCCGCGTGGGGCGCCGTCGCCGCCACGGCGGATGTCGCCCGCGCCGGCGCCGCAGACGCCACAGCCGCAGCAGCAGCAGCAGCAGCAGCGCAGCTTTCTGCCCTACCCGATGGAGGAGGCGGCCGGCCAGCAGCAGGCTGCCGCCGCCCACTTTGCGGCGGCGCTGCATCACGCTAAGAACGAAGATGATTACGGAGGTACGCTAGATAAATTAATAAACCTAGTACAATCCTCACATTTCCTCTACTATCGTTGCTATGTAATTGATCTTCTTCAACATTTTCTCAGGGTTCGGATTTTAAAACCAATTTATCCATGGATTCTTGTTTAGAAATCAGATTTCGCAGACAGAGTGGATTCATTTGCTTTAAAAAAATCAGTAGAGGGGGGCATTTCATTAAATAAAGTATTATCAAAGGGAATGGCAAATCCTAAAGATCTCGCAGTGAGCATATCGCACGATTTAAAATGGGAACCACATATTGCTGACATAGTTAAAAGAGCAAACGCTACCACATTACCTTGTTCGGAAAGTCTTTCCAAATCTATCTCCAGGATTGGCTGGGAATATCCATAAGATCTACATATGTTCGACCGCTGTTGACGTTTGGATTTCAAATATGGATCCTATACTTTTACAAAGGTAACGACTTGCTTGAGGGAGTTCAGCGCCTTTTCACAAAAAATCCATATGGACTGTGAATTATGAAATAAGACGACCAGCTTGGACAAGTTTAAATCTACCAGTGCTACAAGAGAGTCCACTAAGAGGAGTGATTAAAACATACAAGGCGCTGAACAATCATTAAAGTTATTAGTCCTTACCTCAAATGTTTACACTTATTTCCAATACTGCGTCACAGAAACTTGTAAAGTCAGACGCTTAATAATCATAATATTAATGATTACTTTTATTTGCAGTTCATAAGTAAAGAAAAACAGTAAATTACCGCAAAAAAACACCTCAAAGTCGTCAAAAAATCATTAATTATAATTATTATTAAAGCGACGATGTATGTAAGTAAATTTCGACGATTACATTTTTGGCAATTTTTGAGCCGTTATAGTGAACTAATTAATGATGTTAGCTAACTGAGAATAAAATCGTGACTAAGGGCACCTTAAATACATAGCTTTTTCAGACTTTTTAAAAAGGATAAAAAATTTGAGAACAACAAGTAAATCTGGGAATTTTCTATTTAAATACAGGAAATTTTCTATTTAAAATATTTTTTGTACCCTTCTTTCCCACTAAACAGCAGGATCAAGAAGCTCAAAAAATAGTAAGGCATTTTAACAATAGTCTTGAAGTACATGACTATCGCGGAATTTTAAAACAGTAAGTTTTTTTTGATAACAAAAATATGTAAAAGTACAAGTTTCATCCATATTCCCTCTTGCAGTACCATCGATTTGTTCTCAAATAAAATATTAATATATTTTTAAAATAATATTTTCTACAGCACGTTTCTATTTAATTTCTCATACAAATGCGCTAAGTTGTCTTCATTCGGCGCATTAGTATAGAATGTTCTAATAAATTCGTATGAGATTTTTTACATACATCGTCGCCCAAAAAACAAAGGCTGCATGATTTTACTGTAAACACTGTAAATAAGGCGAATACTCAGACATAAGGTCTGATATTAAGGAGCCACTTCATCAATAAATGGAGAAAAAAATAAACAATTAACAATAGAAGGTATTTATATAATACACAGATAAATACCTGAAGAAAGAATGGGGGAATACGTTAATTAGTCATCACTTAAAAGAGCTGTCTTAAATGATTTTTTAAAAGCTGGTAAAAATAGTGTATGTAAATCCGCTCCCAGTTACCTGAACAATACAATAGCTGAACAGTGAGAGAAACTTCCCTGGAAGCTAAACTTCATATGCTTGGGAATACACTTCATATATTTTGATTAAATGAAGATATCTTCATTTAATCCCCGAAAGATCTTTTATGTGAATTATGCGTCAAATGACTGGAATGGACTAGTGCAAAAAATAGTGAACAGTTGATTATGTAAATTAACTCTTTAAACAATTATGACAGCTTCAAAGAGACATATAGATATGGCCATATCAGCAAATTGGTGTTCGTACATTAACCAATAATAATAACATTTACCAAAATTGGTGATTTCTCGATTAACATAATGACGAAGTGGACAGGGGAGTATACAGAGTGGAAAATCCGTAATTAGTACACGGCAGTGTCGCAACTGTAGTTCCGAGTCAGTTAAAATACGTAAACTGGCGGGATGGGCGCATCGAGATGTGACAGTCGCCGCGGAGCAATGCAGGGAATTCCGTGGATTAATAACATTCGCCGTTTGGGTTATTTATTGCATCCTACGCGGAAGTTGGCGAAATCTCGATTTAGGGATGGATGCACGCGAGTCCACAACTAGAACAGACCGAGACTTGGACGGGAAATGGGAGAGCGAGAGTGAAAGATGTCGCCGTTGCGCTTGCGCATCTATCTATTCTTCGGCCGAAGCTTTAAGTCGCTAGACCACGGGATAGCTTTCTTCTCACCGAGCCTCATTGCTCTCCTTCTTACTGAACTCAAAGGGACCACTACTTACATCCTAAACAACACTTTTTACGCCCATTTTATCCCATCTGTTTGTCAGTTATCTTTCCTTGCAAGGAAAGGGTTGCGCAAGACTTACCGCTGCAATCATCCATCTGGGTATATATAGTACATCCACTAATTACACCTTTATTAAAAGCTTGTGGAGAAATGTATGATGTTATTACATGAATTTCACTTAATTCGCTCACGAGATATGGGAAGTGTGATCGAGATGACATACTTTTCAAAAAAAAAACATCTTAATGTACTAGGAAATAAAAGTCTTACTAGCATGCATTACAATATCTATTCGTCTATCATTTTAAAACTACTACGAGAGAGTATAAACCATTTAAATAATTACAAGTAAGATAGAACCAGACCCTTCAAATATGCTATCTCACCCTATAAATAACATCCCTATCTCGATAGCTTCTTTCTTATGTTTTTTTTTGCCAATACTGCCTTGTAATTGTATGTATGTATGGAGCTATGCTTGGAATAAAAAAAAAGAAACAAATTATTATTACAGATGAGATAGCATACGCACTGTAGTATGCTATCGCATGCATGTAAGAACCCTACATGTACAGAATATATCCATAAATTCATTTAGAAAAAATACATTTAATTACGCCCGAAATCTGAAGCTCTCAGAATTATCACTCTCAATGTCTAAGTACTATATAGACTTGCCTAATTTCGTCTTTATTACACTTAAAAATGAAAATACTAGCTGCAGCAAGTTTTTTTTAAACAAGTATTTTTGCAACAAGGCGACACTGTCCCTTTCAAGATGCCTGCGGCGATACTAAATAATATGTGACAACACTCAAAAATGGCGCGAATGGCATCGCAAATTCAGTGAGCAACGCCATCTATCGTTTACTCTCAGAGATAGGCTGATATGCTATGTCAGCCACTATGCCATCTCGTTTACTATCCGAGATATAGCAGATATCCCATCTCAGCCACTCTTTCCCTATAGGTTTATTGTGCTTTCATGGTTGCATCTGATTATACCAAGCCATGGTCTGGATTTGCGATTACATTTCGCGATGTGGATATTAGCGGCCCTTCCAGTAAGACATTTTGACCAATCATTAGAGATGTTGATGTGAGTTGCTAGCGTAGGAAATGTTCATTCGCCGTGACTGTTTATGGCCATATGGCGATACCATGAATATGCGATTTACGATGATGTTGCCACAAGCAATTATCTGATATCAAATATTATTATTGAACTGAAAATGACAATATGCAGTATTACTGCAGGGTGTGCCTATATCATAATGAATGTTGCCACTGTTAGCTTATAAAACGTTGAATTTATTTTTAATCTTTTGAAGCTCTTTCCGATTGACCACTACATGATTAGACAAAAAGTACTTTCTTGAATTCATTGAAGTTATTCCAGCTTCAAAGAATTTTTCGCAGGTTGGTATTATGCTCTGTGGAAAAAGAAACTCGCCTGTCCTCGCAGTTGTATTCATTCCAGCTTCAAAGAATTTCCTCGCAGCAATTCCTGTCGTTTCTTGAGGGTTAATAGGTTGAGTGCTTCTAGCCTTTTCTATAGCTCATTTGTTTCAACTGATTGGAAAGTTTCGTGGGGACGTGAGGCTTTTGGATCACAAAATGGCGGTACGATCGCTCTTGCGAGTTAGGTCTGTCTGATTCGGCAATTAATCAATAGCGAGATTGGTGAGTAAATAGAGTAGCAATTAAAAGAGAACTTACCATTTAATAAAAAGAGATTCCGTCGCCTGTCGATCAAGTGCGTCGCTTTTTCGAATCTTGAGCTGGAGGTGGGGGGAGAGCTCTTTCCTCCGCGGTGGTAGCTATTAAATTGACGAACTAGTGGGGGAAGGAGGGGGGGGGGGTTGAATTTGACGACGACAAAAGAAAAATACAATGATGGGAACCGATCAGTGACTCTCAAATGCAACTTATAGCTCAACAACATCGACACTGATCAATTACCGAAATTCGAATTAATTACCCATTTAAACTAGTGACCCCTAATCTATCTCTAAACAAGTATAGTGAAGCTCCGATATACTATCTTCAGCAGATCCTTAGCAATAGACCATAGACCATACCCATATTCCTGTGATGAATGAACACAAGTACCGTTAGCATAGCAAGGCCATGTGTCATTTTATAAAAAGCTTTATATATTACATCAGTTGTAATTAACGCTTCTATCTCTTTCATTTCAGTAAGTGCATGGGCCGCGTCGCCCCCGGATGATGGCGACAAGGCGAAGCTCGTCAGGCAGCAGAAACGAGAAGATGGTAAACCCCACATCAAGCGACCCATGAACGCCTTCATGGTTTGGGCCAAGGATGAACGTCGAAAGATCTTGAAGGCGTGTCCCGACATGCACAACTCCAACATCAGCAAGATCCTCGGCGCCCGTTGGAAGGCCATGTCCAACGCTGAGAAACAGCCGTACTACGAGGAACAGTCGCGTCTCTCCAAGCAGCACATGGAGAAGCATCCCGATTATAGGTAAACAGCTGTGTTTATCTTGGGAAGCGACTAGGTACTGGAAAGACGCGGGATCCTTAGATCTAGACTGGAAATAGAACAGTGCATTGGAATCCATAATCAAAGAAGACAAAGGGAAACAATTACACTAATTATTGTAGCTATCTAAGTCATGGCTACGATTTACGGCCAGGAAAGTTAGGTTCCTTGCAATGAGTGGCCATGAATCCAAGGCATCATTCAATCGGCCGAAGATAATCAGTAAATACTGATATGCAAATCATGCAATGTCCCAATATCCTTATTAAGCTCTTCACAGATCTTTGCAGTACTGGTCCTAAGAAACATTTGAGATGGTCAGATTGGCCAATGCACTCTCGTAGTCTTGAACTGCTTCTCTGCTTTGCGGGTTATTTTATCCGCGAAGCAAGAACACACCTGACTGCTGATTATACAAAAACTCAACGATTGAAAATTATTACTTACACAGCAAGCGATGGTGGAGTCGATGAAATCTACTACTGCTGTTACATCTGAGCAATTTCATAATTAAACTCCATGACCTAATAAGGTTAAATATATGTAACTTGTAACTTCACTAAATTTCCACTTGGAATCGGTACCTATCTAGGCAATGGTCTATTTCGCCGATTGATATAAAAAATTCAACGGCATGGCTTACTCGAGTTGATGACAAAAATACGCGAGTACAAGAACATTTCTCCTTAGACGTATTAGCAGCCAATTTAATTGTATCATACTTTCGTATAATGATAATGAACCGAATACATGTATTCTGCAAACGTTCCAGTTTGTTGATGAGTTATCCAGATAAGTTGACACAAGCCACATATGTATAACCGTGAAGAAGTAGTGATAAAGACTGTACGAGAGTACATTTTTGTTTCATATTTTCAGTTTTAATGTTTTCAGAGCGTAAAAACTAGTAAATAATTAGCAAATTGCCTAGCTTATATGTATATAGCTACCAGGAAAGATGTTCATGGACAATTAGACTGAGGTCTTTCACTTTATTCAAATTAAAATGTAAATTAAAATTTCAATTATATAAATGTAATATTAAGTTTTTTAAATGGATATTATTACATATTATATTATTAATGAAGCATTTTGGATCGTGTACATAATTAGGTTTGTCTTAAAACTGACTTTTGTATATAATATATTGAATCAGCTAGCTGTATGTCTTAAATAATAATAACGTTATTCAAATGGGTAATAATACCGTTATTAAGGGAGTTAGCAATTTTATTTTGGGTTTGGATAGGATTTAATGGCTTCCAACGCTTAGGATTTTAGAGCTTTAATTATTAGATCTAGCAGTCCTCACTTGTCCCAGATGGCTTGAAGACCGGAGTTCACGTCACGAATTCAGTGTATATATTTGGACATCATCGGCATGTACATAGATGAGTATCTCCATGGTCTTCGCTGGCTGGATATAGGATTAATACATAGCGAAAAAAGAAGCCGAGATAGAACTGTTCCTTGTGCAGCTCCAACCGTTAAGTAAATTCTGTCGGATAATTCCTCACCCAATTTGACGCGTTGTTGCCTAACCTACATAACTTCTTTTTTTTTACAGATACAGACCGAGGCCCAAACGCACTTGTATAGTAGACGGCAAGAAGATGCGCATATCAGAATACAAGAACCTGATGCGCCAGCGCCGGCAGGAGATGCGTCAGCTGTGGTGCCGCGACGGCGGTCCCGAAATGGGTTTCATGTCCTCGCCGGGACCGTCGGGATCCGTCTCCTCGCCGCCGCCTAACGGTTCTACGTACCACTTTGAGGACGGCCTGAGCCAGGGGTTCTCGCCGGAGCGCGCGCCGTACGAGCTTAGCCCGCGGGACGAGGACTGAAACGAAGCCCGGGGCTCGTGGTTATACCCGCAGCCCCATCCTGGCATGCTACCCTGGTAGAAAACAGCGAAACCCGAGGAAACCCAGCAACCGAAACGCGCGCAGGGGGTTTCAGCCAGTGCCAAAGATCCGTGCATCATTAAAAAACCACGAAACCCAGAGGGTTTCACTGCACGATCATAATCAAAAGGAAACCCACATAAAAAATAGCATTTTTTCTATTTACTGTAATAATTTTCGTGATATTTCTTGCCGCATAGCCATTGTACAGTACAATATTGTACCCCCCCCCCCTCAAGCCGCAATTAATTTATTATATTCTGTTAAAAATGTAAATATTAATTTTAAGGAAAAAACGGCTAGTAGATTACCGGGGAACGTAATTTGTTATTTATTTCGCTAAAAGTGCGCATATTTTATTCTAGATCAAGAAAAAAAGTTCCCTACAGCTCATAAACTTCTAATTTTATTAAAATAAACGAATCTCGAATTAATTTCTGTTATAATCGGTGTTTATTAAAGTAGAACGGTCGCTTTATTATCCCAGTGCAATGTAATAATAAAATAATAATAATAATAAAACTTAAAAGAGGCATGTATTTAATTATTTAAGAAAAATAGCGTGCTATAGCATCCTCTTAAAATCCGTAGTATTACTATCAATATCTATTAGAATTTAAGCTACCTTTAGTAAGAGTCTCATTTTGTTGTTGTTTCGATTGTGTTTTAAATACATGGCCATTTTGACACGTTTCTATGCCAGTAATTATCATTTTTAAGTTTTATATTTTTTAGTTTTTATTTATTCTTAAAACTGTTGTAAATATGAAAAACTCTGTTTTATTAGATTTAGAAACGAGGAAATGTAGTCAATTTTAAGGTAAAAAATCTCCCCATTGCTGCATTCCTGCATTTTTATCCAAAAAAAAATATATAAAATAAAACATATCACTTAGACAACTAGCGCACCTGGCAACGCTGTTTACAATTTACAACCAGACTATTCGATGTTACCCACATACTAAAATTCCCTTAATTCGGGATTTTCCGCTGCCATAACTGTAAATAAAATCGCATAGATTTTTTCCATAGAAATCACTCTTGATATTATAATATCGCAATATAGCTGCGAAAATAAGTACTTAGTAGTTGTGAAGTTTTGTTTTTTGTTTCTCTTGTCTCTCTCACCGTCAAGTACTGAAATTATTAATTTTGTTGTTGAATGCAGATCTCGAACACTGACAGTAGTTATTGCTCATAGATATTTTAATGAATAAAAAGGCCGATTCTTTTTGTCTATTTGTGCCAAAACTTGAAATATACTCAATAAAATATTTAAAAAATATTATTCTTTTGTATTATTTTTCGACGTCTCTAACTTGACAATGTGTACGATTCTCAAACTAAATGCGTATGCTGTACCTAAGCAGGCCCGGTACTGGATTTAGTATGTACAAAGCTCAGAAACTTCCATATAAAATTGCTCCAGTATGGAAATATTAGGCTTTCATGTACCTATTGAGGCAGTTTTCGATAGTACCGAGCGTGATGAGCTAACGTCGGCTGTCATCGATAAAATCATAGTATTTGTAGCATGGATTTTATAACAATTATTACTTCGGCCACCGCAGTGGCCAAGTCTTGAAATCATGCGCGAAAAATGTGAGTATGCACAATAAATCGAGTAAACTGCGTCCGATTTAGAAAAATCTTTTGGCAATCGATAGTTATGGCCAATGTGCAGAGCCCAGTTGATTTTTGGGTATGTACGTCCTACGATTTATATTTTATTGTAATAAATAAAATAATACAGTTAATTGATGTGTCACTGCGCGAGCGCTGGAGTATCTGGCAAACAACGCGCTGCGGCGGTGCATTTACACATGATTACGTCATTTGCCACGCCGCGGAGGCCCGCGCGCGAGCAAGACGCAGCGCTGCTATCGGTATCGCCCGAGATCTTTGCGGGCGGCTTATTTGACGGGAGCCCACGCCTCTTGTGTCACGTCGTATGAGATTTTAATATCGACGCCGAGAAATGACTAGCCCGGGTTAGATAAATAAAATTGATGATAGAGATAGATAGAGATTTTTTTGAAATCGGACGTAGTTTA
>JAOPUG010000105.1:5712128-5725791 GCA_027564375.1 Micropterix facetella
CCACCCCTCGAAGGCGTCCAAGAGCGAAAGGATCTCATCAGGCTCAGAAAATCCAATAGAAGTATGTATAACCCTCGACGTCGCAGCCTCCGCGGGGCAGTTCAGAACAAAGAACGGATTACGTCATCGCAATAAAATATCACAAACTCCATCGAGTTAGCGACAAAGAAATTTAAGCCCTCGGGCGGGATTGAGTGAGTATCTCCTCTTAACCCGCGAGTATGCAGTGTGGTCTATCAGATCGACTATACTTCGGGGGCTCGAGCAACCACGGAAACCGACGATGGATAAAGCTAAAATTATAGATTTCATTTTGATTTGATCCCTTTTGATTAATTTAATTGATTAATTTAAAACCTAGTAAGTATTAAGTTTTTAAAGCTCAGTGACAGGCCAAATTCACATACACTGAGAGTGATATTAGCATTCGTACACATGATTCTATTATAAATTATATATGTATAGGTCGCCAAAAACCGATAGTATGAATTTTACAAACAATCATACCGTAGCGAAGCGAGGAATTCATGTACGAAATTCGGCAAAAAATATTCAAAAAGGCTTTTTCTGTGAAGATCATAATAATTGCTATAAAGATATACAATGAAAATATTTCGTTAATCTCATAGTCAAACAGTTTTCATTAAATTCGGCAAAAATCACTAAGTTGATTTTTTGAAGAGCTATTACTTTTTGCTGAAATGTTTAGCTCAATTTTACTGAAACCTAATAAATTTTGAAAGACATCCAACCACTTAGTAGAGGATTAATCATAATTATGACTCGTTTTTATCGATATTAATTTCCGTATTTCTCATAAGATCATAAAATACACTTTTAAAGGTCTGAAGTTTAGGGATAGTTTTAAAGGTTCTTTATTATCTTTATAATTATCTTGACAATAGCTCAAGCTGCTTAGCCTAAATCTGTGTTTTGCTGACTCTACATGTGCTTGATTTACCAAACTGTAGATTTTTGGCCCGTCCGTAGTATTACGTAAGACAGGCCATATAGTCTGATGCATGCTGTGCATGTGCGCGTTTGTTTGTCCGTATGACCGAAGACTTCCCGTTATCTGATCTTAACCAAATTTGGTATGCAGCCTCCCTGGGTGACTCAAAGCACCGCCAGGTGGTATTCGATCCGAATCACGCGGGTGCTGCTGCAGGTGCATCCTGGTTTTCTTGGCCTGAAGGAGGATCTGATCAATAGGTTGAGCAAACAGCGTCTATGGTTTTTTTGGAATCGTGGTGACGAGAGAAACGTTTTGGAATAGTTTTTAAACCATTTTGGATGCGGCCTGGAAGAGGATCTGACAAACAGGTAGAACTAGAATAGCGTATATGGGTATTTTTTGGAAGCGTGATAACGAGACAAACTTATTGGAATAGGTTTTAAGCCAAGTCAGAAAAAACCAATCACGGGACGGGCCAAAGTTGCCAATGTATACCGCTACTTTTCCTGTTTTTAAATTGATTTGTATAAAATCTTCATAGGTTTGCTATTTCCTCTTAGATTGTAGAGTGTACGATTGTATATAGACGTATATAGACTGTATATAGCTAGACAAGACTATACGGCTGTATATAGATCTACACCATCGTATAGTTAGAATATTGAATGTTTCGATAAGGGCGCCTCGAGTGAGGGCAATTCAAGGATGTTTAGCCTTTCCTCAGTCATTTCATTAGATCTGTGTAAGAGCCGCTCTTCTTTGAACATTTTCTAGGGGCTTTAACAGTTCAGTGCAGCTTGGACCAGATGGCCGAATATATGTTTACTTTGGTCGGCCCAATGCGTGGTTCAACTGCCATCCGGGAGCCTCCTCGAAAGCCGAAGCGCGGATCTGGGGGAAACCCTCGGGCGGACATGGGCGGTTGATGCACTGGTCGGTTTACTCGCCATGCTGCTCAATCGGCGAATAACAGGGGTGTCTAGAAACTTACCTAATGTCGTCTATCCTAAGAAACGATCCGTTGACCACCCGATCTCGAGTGAACTTGACAAGCAAAGGGCACCTCGGATCCGCAATAAATTCGTTACAAATTACCGCCATAATCGGGTAGAAGCCGTGCAAGCGACCTCGGACCTATGACCAGGCGGGAAGATATAGAAATCCGTCCAAATCTGGTAGAAAGGTTGCCCGCTGGGTGACTTTTACCAGTGCCTCGCTGTAAGGCGTTGGACTCTTACGGGCTATCTGGTGGAGTTGGATTAGTGGATTGCGTTCGTCCGCAAAATCTTTGTGACACCACACACAGGAAAAAGAATGATCATTATCATTATAACTTCCTGGGATGGCGGGTTCGCCCGTTGCATAGTCACTTCCCAACTGTACCTTCTCAAGAGACTGTATATCTTTGAAGAAGTAGGGTTTATATCTTTGCGACGGTATATAAATCGGTCGAAAAATAAAATATTTTTTCGGGCAATATTGTACACTTTAAAAAAAATTCAAAAATGCAAAAATTAAGTTGTCAAGATTTTTAAAAAAATAAATTTGAGGGGTCACACCGACCAGCTTTGGTGCATACGGGTTATAAAGATAAATTGTAATAGGCGCCTGAAAGATTCTGCAGCGTCAATATTAGCCATTAAGCTAGGGAAGCAATATTCTCGCATAACGGTGATATAATCACATGAAATTGCGAGGTCATCCATCGTTTCGGACGTTTATTGCGACATTACGAAAGAAGAATTAACGGGCACTTCTACGTCCAAGTATGTTTGGCAAGTAAAAAGAATAATTAAAGTCAACAATCGAACCGCCTTTTACTAGAAGTACTACTGAAAAAATAGGATTTGGCCTCAGAATTTTTATTTTATTTTGAGACACACTTACAGTACTTACGATAATTCATCACGTGTTTTCATTCCCCATACGTTTCTAATATATTGAATAAATGATACAATTTGTTTAATAAAAAAATATACGAACATTACAATTTCTGTTAAAATACCGCATGTTGCTACACTTTTTCGGCATTTAACAGAACAGGACACTGTGAAATTGAATAATGCAAGACTTTCTATAAATAACAAGAAAAGTAGCGATATACATCCTGACTTATCCAAAATGGCTAGAAACCTATTGCTATAAGTTTCGCTCGTCAAGATTCCAAAAATACCCGTATACGCTATGCTTGCTCTACTTACCTATTGATTAGATTCCCCCCGGGCGAAGTAAACCAAGATGCACATACAGCAACACCTGCACGACGGCTCGAATTTGCTGCCGGAGGCTGCATACTATACATTTGGTTAGGATCGGACAACGGCAAGTCTTCGGACATACGGACAAACAAACAAACGCACAGCATCAGTATATATGGCCCGTCCTACGTAATACTACGGAAGAACTAAAAAAGGATCGAAGCTCGTGTATTTTAGAGAATTTTCTTAACGGCACTGCCATCTGCTATAGGGTCATAATGGCGACGTGGAGTCTGGGCTATAATGGCCGTTGTGTTTTAGTTGGCCCAGCTTGCGGAGCAGCTCCTATTCGGGAGCCTCCCCGAAGAGGGACCAACCCGGTGAACCCGCTGTGCGGCTGACCCGGGGACGGGAACTCGGGCGTGACCTGGACAGCTGGCGAAGAACAGCTGGTGAACAGCGAAGCCGTTCCGAGTGAAGGCATTTGCGAGATCTTGGTATTTTGGAAGTCTATGCGGGTCTGTAGATCATTTCGTTCACTACGGCCACTTGCTGCATGCTTCGTTATTGCCGGATCCTTAGAATTGGATAGAATCGCAGTTTTGGTTATTCTGGAGTTGGCATAAAGCAGACAGGGCAGTTTTAGAGCTAGCCCAAAGTGGTGTCTAGGCCAAAGTGGTGCTCGTCCATTGGACCCGATTGCGTTTCTTAGCGAACTAATATTGGAAATTAGTTTATTTGTTTTATTATTGGTTTATTTACGAGACAGAGCAATACGTTCGAGCGGTTTATGAAATGAACGATTGTCGAAAAACTACCTGCTAAACTTATAGACTTCCAAATAAATTTGAACACAGTAAACAGACAGAAGCTTCTCTTAGAACAAAATTGAAAACAAGCGAGCGATTTCATGAGTCGTAAGGGCTACCACAAATCGTAATACGATAACTAGACAATTGTACTACAACGCCAATCCATGCCTTTGAACAAAATACGCAGAAAGAGAAGTCTCAAGCGTTCGTTATATGGCCGTTACACCCCCAGAAAAAGTAAAAAACACATCGCAGAAATGTTCTCTTTCCACAACCTAGAGCCGAGTAATGGCAAACACAGGCGTTTGTCGTTACTACCCGTCTGCTCACTTTCCTCACACCTTATCCCCGCCGCGCCTTACCACCCGAGAGTGCACTTACTGTTCTCTCTGTATACTGTGCTTTGGTGAGGCCTCAGGATTAAGCTGCTTTTTTTTCAGTGGGTAGTTAAAAGTGACAACCGTTTATTTCACGTTCTGCTCTCACGTATTGCCCTGTCCTATTCACATGAACTAATGTCTGATTTTAGTTGAAGAAGAAACGCAATCGAGCCGATTGTACTTATAATAATAAAAATTTCCTCAATTCGAAAAAGCATACTTTGCCACCGGGAGGAAAGAAGAAAGCATCGGTTGTTAAGGTCATGATGACATGATCTCTAGTTGTGAAAGAAAGACTACAGGGAGAGATTCTTTCACCACTGCTTGTGTATCATGTGAAAACGCTTACCATTTAAATTGTTATCATTCCCCGAGCCAGGCAAGTTGTATTGCGAGGGCGTCACCAGCGATGGAAGGGTTATGTGATCGTAGTGTGTCCGGTTGTCGATTATCGATGGCTGCGAGTATGGCGTCGAAGTTATAACATTAAAGCCTCCCTAGAACAAGAAAAAAATATATATGAGGGTGAATGCTTTCGTGCATAATGTGGTTCCATGACTAGTCTCCAAATGAGCTGGTTGTGGGACGTATAAAACGAACAATTGACCAATGTAAGCGTTGTAAGCCACAATGGCTTTACAATCACAACTGAGTTTGGGTATCCAGGTAATCGTCTATCATGGTTTCAGGACACAATGTTTTTACTTTTCAAGCCGTATTTTCGTCTTATGTGACTTTTTTGGCGCTGGCCATTGAGCTATAAAATTCGTAAGTAATTATAAATACCTTGGCTGGGGATTTTTTGGAAATCTTTAAGCTCCGCTCAATCTCAATTTGCCTGTCCCGTAAGTTCTGAAAATAAAAGTGTTCAACGAATGCGTCCTTTTCAGTCATGACATACAGCATGGATACAATGACACACGCCCACAGCCAATATAAAACACGTAACTTAATTTTTAATTTTAATTGCAATTTTAATTCACAATAATGTACAGTAAACTGGACCATGTGTTCAATAATTACAATATCATAGACAAAAATCCAGTAGCAAAAAACTTGATATGCCACTTGATGTGCCAAAAACTATTTTAATGTCACCTAACTAGGCTGCCTGTTTTAAGGCGGACATTTAAATTATTTAAAAATAATAAAATTGAGAGCATGTATATCTACACTAATAGTTATTGTTAATCCTGGTTAATCAAAGTAAAATTAAAAATATAATCATAATTAATAAAAATAATGTACAAATTAAATAATCGTCATTGATAAAAATAGAGTAAAATAAACATACCTAATTACAATAATAAAAATAAAACAAAAAGAGATTTAAATTAAAGTATAGAAGTATTAAAATACATAACATATAGAAGTATTAAAATAATCGTAAAAAATAAAAGAAAGAGTCGTATTCCTAAAAACTATAACAAAAACCTATAATGTTGAGAAAACATAAATAATATAAAATCGATATTTTCATACATTTTAATTTGATAATGATTACATACCATTCAGTCATGAAAATGGCCAATAAGACATGAAAATGGCCACAGATGTAGCCATATTAGGGATAACACAGTGAGATAAAAGAAACAACAATATCGTTGAAAACTGTATGAAAGTTCTAGATATTGATCGCCAAATTGTATTTTGGAATAGTCGTAATGGAGCTTTGGATCTGGACAGTCATCGCTCATCAGTAGCTGTATGTATCTGTGGTCTACTAGGCATTACTATAGAGATTGTATAACAGCCAAATATTCCGAGTCAATCACTTTCTCGTAGTCCACCAGTATCACCTGCTTAGTAGCGAATATGTGGGCGGCTGTATCGAAGTCACCCTTGAATTGCGCCTCTTTTTTCGTTGAGTTGCCTGTCGAGTTTCATTGTGTGAACACTTTACAGAGTGCTAGGGATCAAAAGTTTCTAAGAAATAACGCTGTAATTCATTTTAAATGAGATTTAACGAATTTACCGCGTGAAGTTTTGAGGACCCGACGTTTTGGCAATGTTGCAACTGCTGTTATCCAGGGTAGACTGAAGCGCTGGCAATCGTCATCCTTTGTTCTGCGGGTAGACAGCAAACTGCAGTTGTTACTACGCAGATTATAAGTGGTGGGGCGGCAGGTTCGGTGCGTGTGAAGTTTTTAAAATCCGCCGTGCACACAACATTCACTGCATCTTGTGTTACATCCTGTCACTCGGCGACGGGTATTAAGAACATTTTAAGATGAGGATTCCACGTAGAAGAGAGTTTGAAACGTCGTCTCTATTAAAGTTCGGGATTTTTCTTATTTCAATGGCTTCCCAGATCATGCACAGAATCTAAAATTGGTCTTTCAATAGCACAATAGGCGTTTGAATCTGAACCCAGTGGTTAGTTTTGATATCCAATATGTGTCCGCAAATTGCCGATTTTTGTCGCTGAATATTTTTACCAGCTTTGATGTGTTCCATCAGTCGAGTGGCTATGGGTCGTTTCGTTTATCCAATGTAGGCTAACCCACAGCTGCATTCGATTTTATACACACCCGGGAGTTTGCAGTGGTATTATATTATTTAAACGCCTCAGAGATCGAGTTATATTTTGGGTCGGTTTGAAGATCGTTTTTATATTGAATTTGTTTAGCATCTTACTTCACGCCCTTGACGTATAGTAAGAATGCTCATAATCTGCAGTTTCTGAGTTTCACCTGCATTTCTCCTAAGGACATCATTGACAAGTTCCATCTCTTGCGAAAAATTCTCAGCGTCGCATAATCGCATGCTCAATTCACGAGCAACGTTTGCATTGAACGTAGATGGCAGGGATGATAGCGTGAGCTGGCATGCAAATATATGTCCGTATGTGTAGGCTTTCGATATACTGTATATCCGAGAGTATTCAGTCAAAATTTTGATATTTTTATTTGAAATGTTGATAGTTTTTTTTTATATTATTGCAAAGTTGCAATATTTTAAAAACCTGAACTGAGTGGGTGAGAAAGCTGAACTAAACTTTGTAAACATTGAGTCTGCTGATGAATGTGGGTATGCATTCGCTGCCATTCTCCACAGACACGCTATAATCAAACTAGCTTCTGAAAGGCTCCAAATCAAAAAATCCAGCGTTGATGTCTGGTGAATATGGAGGCATCTGTTGCGCCGAAATGAACCTTGGAACATTCTCATGAAGAAATTTTTGAGTTCTGCTAGAAAGTCCACATTCTAGCTCTGAATTGTTATTGTACCTATGGTATCAATATTTCCTTTAAGACCTTTCCAAGATACATGGTCTTGATAAGACACCCTAGTCAATTAAAGCGGTAATTGTAATGGCAAAATATGACATTAACTGTAATGGCACCCGAACGAATGGCTTTTACAAAGCAGTAGAATGTTGTCATAAAGAAGTAAATGATAAATACCTGTAATAATTTTAGCCGGTTCATATAGTAATCGGCATCTTTTTCAACTTCACCATCTGAAATAAAAGGAATAATATTAAATCTCGGTCAGTCAAAATTACAAACGTCTAAAGTCTAAAATCTCACTGTGAAATGTCTAAGTTCATTTGTTACTTCAATGAAATGCTATTGCTACATACGCACAAATGGGGATATGTGCAATAGTCAGGCCAAAGACCCACATTCAGCTCCCAAGCGGCAGTTTGCCGGCCCCTGATCTAATAATTAACTATAAGGTGTGGAAATTAAGTTCCAGGAATTTAGTTATAACTCGAACTGGCAACACTGCGTCGTTCATAAACATATGTCTGGAAAGAGGCGACCATTCTTTAGTTCCAGTCGAAATTTTGTGTTTTATTCGTGTTTTTTCGAAAGTAGCTTTTTTAGTGGTGTCGTCAAAATGAGTTACATTACGAGCAACGTCTTGTGATCCAATTTTTAGTGAAATCTGGTGAAAAACCCTCGGAAATCGTCCAGAAATTGCAGGTGATGTACGGAGACGAGTACATGTCGAAAATGCGCATGTTTGAATGGGTGAAGCGATTCAAGAAGGGCCGCGTGAAGGAGCTCCCGTCACCTCTCGTACCGACGCGAATGTCGACCGTCTCGTGTGCTGATCACATCTGACTGGCCCCTAACCATTCGTGCGTTGTCTGACGAGTTAAACATCAACGAAGAAACCGTTCAGAAGATGTTACATGAGAATTTGAACATGCGAAAGATGCGTGCACAGATGGTGCCAAAACTTCACACCCATGAACAGAAACACATGCCAAAATTGATCTGCGATGATTTGTTGTCCCGCATTAAGAGCGCCAGCAGAATCGATGAGACGGGTAGTCACTGGAGATGAGAGCTGGATATTTGAGTATGACCCCGAGACCCGTAAACAAAGTCAGCAGCGGGTGGAAAGGGTGAGGAGCGACCAACGAAAGCGAGGATGTCCAAGTCGCGACTGAAGGCAATTTTGATCGTTTTTTTCGATATCTACAGCATCATTCATAGTGAATATGTTCCTGCCGGCCAGTTCTATCTTAGCGTCCTGGAGCGGCTGCGGGCACGCATTTTCCGTGTGCGGCCCAAACTCGCCGAGAACGGCTGGATCTTGCACCACGACAACGCGCCGGCCCATTCCTCGTTCATTGTGCAAGAGTTTTTAGTGAAAAAAGGCATTCCAACGTTGCCGCACCCACCCTATAGCTCCAATATCGCCCCTGCGACTTTTCCTTATTCCCCAAGATGAAGTCGCACCTCAAGAGAACTCACCATGGCGGCGTACAGATCAAGGAAGCTGTAACCGCAGCGCTGAACGGGTTAACTTCGGTGGATTATCATGGGTGCTTCCAATCAATGTGTAGAATAAAATTTTGCTCGTAACTTAATTTGTTTGGGTTTTATTGACAAATTCCTGGAACTTAATTGCCACACCTCATATATTTATCCAACTTACCATTCATATTGCTATCGGAATCGATGTGCAATGCAGTGTCGGTATTATACATGGGACGAATTCCATATTTGCGTTGCTCTGCAATCTGGTTTAAATTTTGTTCCACGTAACTTTTAAGTATCATTGAAGTCCCCTTCACATGCTCCCAGATGTTGAGTGATTGGTGACTTTCCTAGAAAGGTAATAGACATATAGTTACAGCTTACGGGATTCGACTGCAGAAGACTGATAGCATTATTTCCTTGGCTGCAATTTGAAGGACAACTGACATATGAGCAAGGGCATTCGTTGAGAATGAAAAAAGGTATTTTGCGGAAGAAACATCAACCTCTATACCTGAAGATCAGCCTTCTAAGATTTATTTATTTATTTATTTTTGTTAAAAGAAATCAGCATATCAATACAATATAAACATAATCTTGACGATATCAAAGCCGATTACGATTTAAATTATATAAACAATATATTATTAAGGAACACAAATTATTCACATAGCACAAAGAAAGCAAAAGAGAAAAAGAAGAAAGAATACAAAAAGAATTTTAAATTTGGAGATAAGGCCGCTCCGTGTGTGTGTGTGTGTGGATTTTGGTTTATTGGTGTTGGTTTGTGTTGAATGATTGAGCATACATGTGCGTGTGTGTGTGCGTATCTGTATGGTGTTTGTGCATGTGAGTGAATTTAGAAATGCTTGATGCTATCTCAATTCAATCTTAAATCCAGCTTTTTCTTTATCATTTCTCTTACCTCCTTAACGAAAGATCAATTACTGTGTTGGTTGAATATGTCTATTTCATTAAAGTCTACATAGTATGCATGCATAGCACGTGGCACCATAGTTTGTGATGCACCTTGGTAAGTGAAAAGTGAAATGATCGCTCGGAAGTTGGGAAGGTGCTTATATGCCCACCATACTTAGGAGATATGACTATCTAACCCAGAATGTATTATTTTATACAAAAACGACATATCTGATGCTGTTCAATGTCTCTAAACCATAGCATTGCAATCCATCATCGTATGACAAGCCGGTGGAAAATAAGCGGAAATTTAGGTGACGAATAAACCGATTTTGATTACTCTCAATCCTCAGCTTGTATGTGGTATACTGCGGAGACCAAATGTTAGAAGCATATTCAAGCAAGCTACGTACGTATGCGACATAAACCAACCTCAAAGAATGTATATTATTAAAAGGTCAACACATTCTCATAATAAAACCGAGGGTTCTGTAGGCTTTGCTGACTACTGAGTCTATGTGTTTATCCAATAAAAGTTTGCGTTTGAATCTAACTCCTAGATTTCAGACTAGATCTATTTCTATGATTTCATTAATACCAATTTTAAACTTTATAATTCTCGTGAATGGGATTTTATGGCATTTAGCTACATTTACAAAAAGTATGTATTCTCAATATTATCAGAGGCTACGAATTCTCAATATTATTATATGGGATGGAAACCTCGACGTTTACAGATATAAAATGTACACAACAGATGCAGTCTTCAAGTTAAGAGAATTCATAGAATTCTTACCTTCAGATCATAGAGTTGATTGAGTGCCTCTCTGAAGTTTTCCTTGTCACCGATCCAATAAAAGTTTGCGATCGAATCTAACTCCTAGATTTCGGACTAGTTCTATTTCTATGATTTCATTAATACCAATTTTAAACTTTATATTTCTCGTGAATGGGATTTTATGGCATTTAGCTACATTTACAAAGAGTATGTATTCTCAATATTATCAGAGGCTACGAATTCTCAATATTATTATAAAGGATGAAAACCTCGACGTTTACAGATATAAAATGTACATGTGGGATGCAGTCTTCAAGTTATGAGAATTCATAGAATTCTTACCTTCAGATCATAGAGTTGATTGAGTGCCTCTCTGGAGTTTTCCTTGTCACCGATTTTGGTTAAAATTCGATTGACTTCTGCGCCGACAGCACGACTGAGCTGTTCATCATTCGCTTCTTCTATTTTCATTGTTTCATCGATTTTGAGGTACTGAAATAATAAATTCAAATTCTCTCAAGATATTCTGATTATACAATAGTCTTATGTTGATCATCTAGAAGGGCTACCGTGAAAAGTGAAAAAAAGAGCTGTCTTTGAAAACTAAGAAATCGAAGGATTGGCCACTTTAAACTTGGATAACTTCGGTTTGAGTTGAAATTCCAAATTTATATAAATATGAATTCAAGGCGATATTATTTTTTAAAAATTAGTTAAGTATTCATTTGTCTCTCTGTCGTTTGTTATTGCTCGGATATTTTTATGTGTGAAGTCATGAAAAAGTGAATATGAATTTGCAATATCTATAATGTGTATGGACCAAACACTACAAAATACAGCACAGTGCTTTATTGTTTTGATCGCATCCATTCTGGTAATTTTGACCTAAGAATGAGACAAGTGACAAAACACTATTGAGTCATTTGTGTAAAATCGGCAAAGTAAGATGACTAAATGAATGCCAGCTGCAAAAATGCATCGAAGCTTGCATTGCTTTACTGAATTAACATCGAAATGAAGGGATTCTAAATCGTATTGTTACTTGTGACGAAAAATGGATCTTGTATGATAACTGTTAGCGTTCATTGCAATAGTTGAATCCAGGAAAAACGTAAGATCCCGGTGTCATCCATTACGGTGTAATAGAATTCTCTTTAAGTGCATATGGCACATCTATGTTTAAAGGTTTTCCTGAGGTTTTCTGATTATTCCTGTTAATTCCACTCAATAAAATATGTTCTGCCACTCAACAGACATAATATTATCTATAAATGTCATTTTAACAGCTGAAATGTCAACATTCTATTTCAGTGTTGCAATATAAATGAAAATAATTAGCAATTTACTAATACATTTTAATAATCAGACATAAATAGTACAATTTTATTTACATTTTATAGAAAAAAAATACAGAATTAATATCATCAATGAAAGTTGACGCTATTCTGGGTTACCTGTGAGACGCTATTCTGGGTTACCTGGGAGACCCTTTTCCGTTTGAGGATTTTTGCTGTGAAGCAAGCTGGACACTCGAAAGTATTTTAAAAGGGCGTTAACCCCCTTAAGTTTCACCCAAAAGCATTTTAAATAAATAAAGAATGTAGAATCAGTGTATTTTTTGCCACCCCAGGCATTTGGAGTTTGATTTTAAAGCAACCTACTTAATAACCCGGCACTTGATGGATTGATCCGCCATAATTTTTTCGTCACTTCTTCATTTTGATCACAAGATGTGTTTTTTTTTATAGAACCTAACGGGCGTTGTCTACGTGTAAAGTGAGTCCTTCGGACCAGGACATATTAGACAGGGTTTTATTATATAAAACCTTTGCTGTTTCTTCTTGATTAAATCAACCATTGTATTCTCTTAAATTTTGGTTTTTTATTTTTGGTGGAAATTGGACTAGAGCACAACGGCTAGACATTTCTTTTCCATATCCCCCCCCCCCCCCACGTTTGCATCTGAGTATAGTTTTTTTGGATTTGTTTGGTATTTTTTTTTATTTGTTTCAAAACCAGTTTTTTTACATATCGCCTTAAAAACACAGCGCTCATTTCGAATATTTTTTTTCGGTTTAATTGATGCTTGCTTTCTCTTTTTCTTCCTTAATAGTAATAACAGCTTATTACGGTCTGGCACTATAGTTAAGACAACTATAGTAATGGCACTGTGTAATATGAAGAACTGCCAACATGATGGATAAGATCGTAATTAAACGACTGAGCCTGGTCAATCGCTTTTCGCTACTGCTTTTGCATGTCCACATATTTCACGGCAAACAGTTGCAAATTTGCAGGAGTTGTGACTGAAGATTCTTCGTTACCCACTGTATTCTACAACTTTCCTCCAATAGATTTCAACTTTTTTCAGAATTTAGATAACTTTTTAGGGGGGGGGGGGGTCAACTCAGAAGAGGTGGTGAAAAATGCCTTGAAAGCATTCATTGATTCCCGTGCAAGACAGTTCTACAGCTGACAAATAATCAACTACCAATAAAATGGCAAAACTGCATAGATAATAAAGGTCAATGGTTCAATTAATTAAATGTAGTTTTCATACAAAATTTTCTTCTTTAATTTTCATTGTAGAGCGGAATTATTAAAAATAGGTATCTAAAATAAATAGATACATCGCAGCAGAGACAGACTTTTTTATGGGAGAGTGGCTATAGCAATAAAGGTGAGCCAGTATTGGAACAAAATTATGCATATGGATGACTTTCAATATCGCTTTTTACTTCAAAATGAAAGTTGTTCTTCTTCCAGCGAGCATTTACTTTTATTTTTACTTTATTTATTTAAGAAATCACACAGTATTCTATATAAAAAAATTACAATAATAATACAATTTAATAAAGATTAAAACCGATTACGGATTTCAATTAAATTAACAAAAAACACATT
>JAOPUG010000105.1:5784824-5795143 GCA_027564375.1 Micropterix facetella
CAAATTAAAATTTACCGTTAAATGTAATTTTTGCAGTGACAAAGCAGTAATATCTACTGATGACGACAGTCGAATAATAACTATTTAATCTCCATCCTGGAATATGGCCTTTATTGTAGAATTAACAGTTCCATGGGAGTCAAATATCCAAGACCAAGAGTACAACCTAAATAAATACCAAACGTCACCCGGAACGGCTTCACTGTTACCCTAACGAAGTGGAAGATAGCTCTTGTGTTTAATCTCTTTGAAGATCTTTTTCTCTCTAGGAAAATAATCAATTCATTCCTAGAAAAAAACAGTGATTTCCGCATCTCAAGTTTTGAGGCTTCGAACGGGAAGTGAATGCTAGCATTCGGCAATACAGCTGTCCTAAACCTACCACAGCAGGTCATTAGTCTGGGGTCTACCGTTCCTTCCCCAGAAGTATAATAATAATATAATATATAAATAAATATTATGATGGACCCGATTCTGATAGGTGAATGCCATGGCAGCTCCATTTGTATTTATTATTTATATTAACCCTGATCCCAGAAATTTAACAAATACAAATTTTGCTACATTTACAGACATTTCATCCGGAAGATTCCAAATTTAAACATTCATTTTCTAATCGGACCTCCATCTCGTGATTGTAACTATTTTCTTTTATTTAATAATGTGGCAACACAAACACTACCTACATATTTTATTATAAATAAATAAATATAGTGGCATATCCAGCTGGTTACAATATCAAGATTTCCCAATTATGGCACACCTAAAAGTTAATGGACTGTGAATGATGCTATTGTTTTGGGAAGCGGAGATGATATCATCAGAAAACGAGACATAACTTTGCTCATGTATGCGTGTCAATTCAGCCAACTTGAACACTGTCCTAAATAGAGATGGAAATTTGAATATTATTAACCTTTTAGTAAAATTTCTTTGAAGATTAGTATAACTTGAAATTTGTGATTTGATGAGAGAAAACTCAGGAACGGTTAGATTAGCGACGAAATACTGAAAATTGTTGCAATTCTTGAATACCTTTGAAATGGCTATTTTATTGCACTGCTATTGATAAATATCTCCCCCATAGTGGTGACGATTTATGTATTACATTCATTTATTTGTTTTTGGCATGAAAACATCTTTAAAATCGCACCCATATGAGCAACAGTTTCTGTCAAAGTAATTTCAAACATCGGTAACTCAGCTAAAAATAGCTGTAGTGCAGCCATCTCAATCTCGTACCAAAGAGGAAGAATCAAGGTTTGTGTCAGTACCGCTCTGGAATTCATGGCGGACAGATGTCGCAAACTGCGATATCGGAAAGTGAACACAGACTTTTTGACTTTCCGAGATATCCCAGAGACTTATTATCTGATCCGAGTAAGCCAAGTGTTGATTCGAAAAGAGTGTATGTGTTACAACTCACCCTGGGCTCTAAATGTGTATCTCTAAACTCAAAAAGATAAGAGGTTCTAAATTTGAAAAAGTATTTAAAATTCCCGATTTTCTTAAAATGTCACAATAAATGAGCGCAAAGTACAATAACATTACAAAAATCAGGCACAAAAGGAAAAGCACAAAATTCCGAAAATGACACTGAAAACATCGGGCCCATACCCAAGACTAACGGGCAGTATTGCCGCGAATATAGGCAAATTTAAGTGAGCTCTGGCATCTGACGAGGCTGGGCCAACTATGGGTGTAGTTTTTGTTGCTGATAAGATGGAGCTCAGAGTGCAATTTCAATATAATTGAAATTGAAACCGCACGTACAGAACAATTTTTTCAATCAAAATACTTCACAAGTGAATCCGGATGGAATAAAATAGAATAATCAAGCGAAGAAACATATTCATCAGCTTGTATAGACAGATAGAAATTATTTAATGCACATTTTAAAATAAAACAAACAACAGGCGGACTTATTACATAAATTACAATCTCTTATAGCCAAGCTTCGTGGAAGTGAATGAATTTAGGTGCCAGTAGAGTAAAATAAACAAAAAACTTAATACCTAACAAAAAATAATCATATAACAAAAATGCCAATTTCTAACCAAAATTAAAATTAAGAGAAATATCCACAAGGAGCGGACGACATGAGAGGATAGTATGATACATAGGATAACTAGGAATTTAGGGACGTGAAATGCTTTTTCAGACACTTGAAAAGTATAAAGCGTTGGTGCATTTCTGATATTGGACGGGGGCTGGTTCCATATTCTAGCTGCATGATGAACGGTGAAGGAATACGTACAAGAGAAAGAATTATGAGTAGGAATCGTAATTTTACCATCCTGGCTGAAAAGGAGTAGAAGATCATGACTTTCGAAGTGAGTGAATTTTTTGATTAGGAGAGAGCGGTGAGATTGTTGAGGAAGTTATAAAGAAGGGTAAGAATATGCAGGTTTCTACGTTCATGTATTCGAAGCCGATAAAGTTGGCTTCTATACTCAGAGACGCGATCACATTTTCAACTAGGTAAATTTTTAATATTCAAATTTCGACAACTGAACACATCATGATTATGTATTTCAATGGCAATAGTACAATCTTTCTATCATACTACCAAACCAGCGGGAAAGTTAAATCTTGATATTTCTATCACAGTTGAATTCACATTAACTTTAACGAACTAACTACTACAATGGCACAAATGAACCAAACAATAAATTATCATTAGGTACCTATAATTTGCAAGAATAAATTGAAAATCGGTAACGAAGAATATAATACTCAATGAAAATTCCACACATTTAGAGATGGATCAACTCATGAATAATAAGGCTACTGACTCAATAAATGCAACATTGCGTTGGACATAAAGCACATCGACTTAAAGGACATTACTGGCCTTTCAACAGTCAGAGTTGCTTGAAGGAATCGCAGTATCATCCATGAGCACAGGCACCGGTGTTAGAACGGCTTAGAAATAACACTAGAGTGGATAGTACCTATAGAGGGTAAGTTCTAGCATATATCCTTGAACTATCTTCTGAAACCAAGACTTTAGGCTGTGATAACCTTAATGTTATCTACAATTATAGTGGTGTGTGAATTAGTTTGGACAAACATGTTTTTCTAGATTTCAGGTTTCAACTGGAAATATCTTTGGAAGTAATTCTTTCACATCGAGGAATTGAGAATATCTAAAATTTATCCAAGGAATGATGAATATTGATGTTGAATGGAGATATAATGTTTCTATATATGAAAAAAAAAATCATTAAAAATCTTAATATTACTGTGCATACTAAGATGGCCATATCAGGTTACAAGGATAAAAAGTTAAAAAAAAAACCTGAGAATAGTCTTACTTTCCTCACAGTTGGAAACAGTTTCTACCCAACTCAGTGGAAAGTAACGTAGACAATCATGATTCTAAAACCGGGCAAACCTACAGAAAATGTGAAATCATACAGACCCATCAGTCTACTGCCGATTTAATCCAAGTATTTGAGAAACTGTTGCTAAAAAAGCTATTGCCGATTGATGAGGAGAGAAAGCTATTTCCTAACCACCAATTTGGTTTTCACCACAAGCACTCAACGATAGAGCAAGTGCACAGAAATAACGAATAAAATACACAACCATCTGGAAGCAAAGAAATATTGCTCTGCAGCTTTCCTCGACATTTTCCAAGCATTTGATGAAGTGAGGCACGATCGCCTACTGCATAAAATAAAAGACATTTCCTATGAATTTCTACTAGATTATTATATTAGATCTTATCTTCAAGACATGAAACCTTTGTGAAACAACACAAAGTGACAACTAATCCCTACAAAATCCCTAGGTCCTTGGACCCACCCTCTATCTGATGTACACGGCCACCTGTTGCAAGAACTGTAACTGCAACTTTTGCTGATGATACAGCTATACTAAACACTCGTAAAAATCTTACAAAGACATCTAAGCTTCTTCAAGAGAGCCTAGACGTAACCCAGACATGGTTAAAAAAGCGGCGAGTCTAATGAAATTAAATAAACCATGTCGCTTTACTACCCGGTGTGAGACATGCCCGCCAGTTTCCCTAAATGACATGGTTATAATGTAAGCGGAGGAAGCCAAATACCTCAGTCTACATATCGACAGACGAATGAACAAGAGAAAGCACATTTTCACAAAAAGGAAGCAGCTAGGATCCAGTTCTCCAAGCTATACTGGCTGATTAGTCGTCAATCATATAGAAAATACTCATGACAGAAAATAAACTATTGTAAAAATCCATCCTGAAACCTGTCTGCACATATGGAATTCAGCTATGGGGTACTTCTGCTAACTCTATTATGGATATCTTGCAAATAATCCTGAGAGTGATTGTGGATGCACCATGGTATAACACCAATGATTGAGGGAGGGGAGTAGAACCCGATGCTACGCTGTATGTCATTCCGCTAATTTAATTGCTTGATATCTGTTACACTATAGTTAATAGCAAAATACAAAGACTCACCTTTCTCTTGCGCCACGACATTGCTATCCACCACGAACTTCCTAATCAAGCCCACGTACTTGCTCCATTCCGGCGACTTCTCATCATCTATTTGACTAAATAGCTTGAGCGCTTCCTCGTAGCCGGCGACTCGAGCTTTCCATACCTTGTGCACGCATTTCTCATCGGTTGGCAATTTCATAAACTCTCCCTCTTCCTCCATCTTATGGCCGATCGCTTAGCGCTTTATAAAAAACTGCACTACTGTAACAAGAGATAGACATGTTTAATTTAATTTTATACCAGCAAATTACCAAAATATTGTAACTTCCTGAAATTTTCAACAAGCTCAACAACTGAAGGTCAAACAATTTCGAGTTGAAGTAGCTTATAATTTTTGGAATATTCTTAGTCTTTCGTTTTTTAAATACCCTGTTTCTCTTCTACAGTCAAGTTGAGTTATTTCACGGCTGGCATGGTCCAAACACCGCTGCACCTCCTAGTGCCTCATAGACTCTAAGCCGTTTCCGGCTCGTTACAATCATAGACGTGGTTTATGAGGCACTGTCATAGATGTGATTTTTTTTGGCGCTCAGAAATGCCTTCAAGGCTACTGCAGCTTATTTTCAACGGCAGCCTCGTATGGGCCCACTTCTTTGGTGTTATTAATACCTTGTTTCACATTCTACTTGCGTAACATACCACTGCAGCAGACCTTCTTTCAAACTACACAAACACTCATGTAAAGAGTCACGCACACAGGCACAACGGCGATAGCCGTGAAATGTTGTAACAAACATGATGAACGCATCACAAAGGAAAGCTGCTCAACTAAATACCTAACGCACCACAAAGTAATGCCGTTCGGCAGTGATCATAAACAAGCACTCAATACCTAACGCAATACATAGCATATTATCGCATACGAGCGAAACAACGGTCATAGCCCTGCGACATTAAGTATGAAAATTTTTAGTGCCATTCGATGAAGCCTCGGCCGCCGCTAACCGCGCTGGAAGGGGTTAATAACATGAACCTCCTAATAGCTATATATGAAAAACTACTGCACTGATTTTGTGCGGGTTTTAGACAAAGTCACCTAGAAAATTATTATTTTCACAAAATACTCTAACAATAACATAACCTAACAAGAAACAATCTGATAGGGGCTGAAAAAGTATCACTACGTCCGATAATAACCCGTCACAGTATGTGCTTTCAATACCCCGTCACAGTATGTGCCACCAAGCACAGTACTTGTTCTAATTTGTCAATTAATATACCTACATAGTAAAAGTTATTACATACAGGGTTGACTATTTGACCACAGATAGAATTAGCAAAAAAAAAATCGGAAAGATCTCAAAATACCGATAAAGCGATGTATTTTTCCTATGCAATTACAGGAAAACCAAATAAATGTCGGGAAATCAACTAATAAAAAGTAATCTTATAATTGCCTACATAGGTCGCCATTTTTAAAGTCAACACATATCATACCACTATACATCAATACTATATTCAATACGATCGCGAGAAGAGCGCAATTTGTATGGGGACTTAAAAGAGGTTTTCATGCTTTTTTAAAATAAAGTAAATAATAGTACAAATCTTTAATAAATAATGTTGAAATGCTCGAGCCATCGTAAGGAATAATATGAGTTGCAGAGTTGCGAATTGCGTGCGAATGGTGTGATTAAAACTGCGCAAAACTGTGCATAAGTTTTAACTTTTTAGTATATGGAAAAAAATAATTTTTCGATTTTTCTTGGATTTTTAAACGACATATCGGACAAAAATATAGCTTTTGGAGTGTCTTCAAACCTCAACCGTTATTACAATCAATATAATTTAGGACAGACCCTTGAAACTCCAAATTCTGAACACTGCATGAGTTTCACACTCTGCACCACCGAACCAAATATATGTCATTTAACAATCAAAAAAATAGCACAAAATACGCGCGCCTAGAGCAGCACTGATCTAGATTGAAGTGCGTAGGTACGTAATTATACACACCCACGATATTTCCATTAACAATTGGCCGACCAATTACAAGTCGAGGGACATTGGGGGAGCTACCAACGCCGATTCTGTGATCGCCGCGCTAAAATCTGATCGATTTTGCAATTAAATTAATGAAATATTTACATACGTTTTACGAGGTTTACTCAGCACCTGTCAACCAGATTCGAAACACCCGACTTTCTGTACGACGATGTGTGCAGCGAATGCATTTAAATACGGCCTTTTACGCCCGAATGTGATTCACAAGCCCTTATTCGGCATTTTTAAAGGACACACAAGCCGTTAAAAACAAAATGCAGCCGTATCTCCCTCCCAGCCCGTTTTTTGACAGCCAGCGAATAGTGGTGTACAAACAAACATCAATAAAAAAGGATCGGAGTCGATTCTGCACAAAAGACGACTAATAAAGCGTTCACAATCGTGTATTATCATAATATTTTGCGCCCGTAAATGCATACTAAATTACGGATTTTAACTGTAACTAGTGCCGCTTCCAAAGATCGAGAGGAACAAGTTTTATTTCACAACCGCGATTCAAGCTCGAGTCGATATCTCACAATCAAGTCGTCTCCCATCACTTTCATTCATTCCCTTACCTGCTATATGGATAATTATAATATCGTGGTGTAAAAGAGCTGCAACGCGCATTTATGATAAATAGTAAAATCACATCCTACGGCGAACGGACACCGGGTTGATTCTATAACGCGACTGCAAACGCGGAAGATGAAAATACAAACGGAACAAAACGAAAACGGTTGAAAAGTAGCGCACATCCGAAACCTTTTTGATTTGCTTGGAAAACGCACGAACCGAAATAACCGATATTTTTAGTGTTGCCATATGAACTCGATTCTGATGGATAAATAAAAAGGTTGGGGCAACAATAAAATAAAACGTCCCGATTTTCCTATATAATATTATTGGTGCTTTATTACTGTGTATAAGTTTATTTATTTTCTTTATTATTTTTTGTTTTATTACAAATGGCAATAGTGTTAAATCTGTAGTATTGCCATACAAAGTTTTTTTTATTTGACAATTATTTTTTAAATAGGGTCAAACGGTAGCGAGATGCAAAATCCACGTTTACAAGATGTAAATGGTCACGAGCAACAACAAGTTGCTGCGGTATTCTGAAATTCGTTTCATGCTTTATATACGATTTTCAACTCAGTTTCACGTGACAAAAATCTAATTTAAAAAATACTTTGTTTTTGTTCAGTCTGATGTATAGAATCACCCATTCAAAGTATTTTCATACGCTAAAACACTCCATAATGTAGCCTAGGTTAAACAAAGACATATTTTTAAACGCACAACATGCACAAAGGGATCCAGACTGGAAACCAAAAAGATGAATTAACTGAGTTTCTATTTACAACAAGGGATTTGCATATACGTCTTATGTATAGATACAATAGGGTTACGTGCTTTTATAATGGTTGGCCAATAATAATTGTTCAACCCCTCATAGTTTTACCAAAGTCTAAGCAGAATGACATCACTGGTCTGGAACTTTATGATTTGCTACCAACGACAGCTCCGATGCCGAGATAAATCGAATGACTGCTCAGATGTTGCAGCTGCGCAGGTTTTCCTCCTGGAATTGTGTAGCCACACCTATATTTCCAGTGCACGCGTGTTGCGATACAACGCGAATGCCTCGATCAGATAAATACAGAAAACCTCATCGCGTCTGATTTCCACGTCATGATTTCTAATGATCCACACACGCCTGTGTGTTAGCGGGTCACCTGATCTTACATTGTAAGGTCACCATTTTCCATTGGGATACATACAATTAACGAAAATGCATTTGACCTCTGTCAATCGACTGCAATATCAAGACATACACTTACAAAAATGTTACATGCAAACAAACATAGACCCACTTCATATAAGGTTAGTTGTAAGAGATTATCGTAAGATAATAAAACAGCCCATTGTCAACGTTCACAATAAAGAGTAATGGCATAGCATAACAATCAGTTTTCTTCAAAACAAAAAAAATACTTTTGTTCGATTTTTGTGACGCGAATCAATGCCGTGCTTAGAGTAATAATATAACTCTAAGGCTACCCGCGCACTAGGCGCCTAGCTGCGGCAGCCAGGCAGCCAGCGAAATATTGAGCAGCCAGTTTAAAGCAGCCAGCCCACGCTTCCAGTCATGACTGCAAATCGAACGAAATGGACGTAAACTATGAGATAATTGTTTACCGTTTGTCTCGGACACGCAAAGCGAAAAGACGATATTGGATGCATCCTCTGCTTCTGGAGCGGCAATCAAAGGGCGTATAAAAAAATTATTTTATGGATCTTCAAAACTACTCGGATTGTTTTTTTTAACTATATAAGAATGTTATTGCAATCATTTGATATGCAGAATTCCAGCATGCGATCCAGAAAACGCCAGTGAGAAGTCCCATTTGGCTCTCAGCAATGTAGAATCGCCAGAGGAATTTCTCCAGAGGACCGGTCGCCTATGTGAATCTGTGATTTATGACAGCTGTCGTCTCTATATCAATTGAATGGTCGTTTTTAGACAAATTTAAAATAAAAGTGACGTGTGTCCATGTAAAGTAATATATTTTGTGGCGTTTTTCGTGCTGTTTTTCACTGAAATAGCGGACTCAGACACAATCACGGACCCAGACACACAATCAATTCGAAGGAATGACATAACAGCGCCCATCGTTCCGTTCGGAGTCGGATTTACAAGCGGTCCAGTTGAGGAATTGCAGTATTTGCTATAAACGATTTGACATTCCCCAAAGAGAACTCACCTTAGGTTTGTTAACTGGCAACGCCGTTAGCAGAGACTGATGACTGACGTACGGCCGTGACGCGGGTGACGTTTGTGTTTACGAATTTTCCATTCCGTGAAAATCGGCAGACAGACAGCTGAATATTATTAATCTGATTGTTTTCGTCTGGCTTTTATTATCAATCTCCATTGTTTCGCTACAAATGATAAGTGTTTTAAGCAGTGCTGCGAGAATGGCCACACACGCTTCGGCTTCTGCACAGGACAAAAACGATGAAAGACGACGAAGGGTTCGTGTTATTTGTTGTTTTCCATTACCTACCGCTGTTGCGCAACGGCAATGCAAAACATTATTTACTTACCTGATTTTTAAATAGTCGGCGTTTCTATCTGTATAAATTCTTGCGTCAAAACAGTGAGTCATGGCGATGATTTTAAATGTTAAGGGTGAAAATGTTAATTAGACACTGCAGATATTAATTAATATGCATTTCTGCAGTGGTTCCGATGTGCGCCGTGGATTTGAAATAGTTTTGGGGGATTTTATTCATGTTTGTTACGGTGAAAAGGCGGAACCGTTTTCCTGATTGTGAGCTATGTTTACATACCATGGTAAGCTTGAGGCCGATCGAATTTCGGCTTTCGATTTCGGCTTCAAAACCGAAAACTTACATTTGTATTCATTCATATGCGTCTTGAATTGTTAGAATGAACCGCCCATGGTGAAGAGAAATTTGCAATTTTCTACAGAGCCTCTAGCTATCATTGCTGCGGTCCGTTTGGCTCTATGGAGTGCAGAATTTCCAGCATGCGGTCCAGCAAACGCCCGTGACGAATCCCATTTGGGATCGCCAGAGGACGCCTATGCCTTCGAGATGAGGCGGTTGCTGTAAATTCTGATTTATGACAGCTGTCATCTCAAGAGCAATTGAATGGTCGTTTTTAGACAAATTTAAAATAAAAGTGACGTGTGTACATTTAAAATAACATATTTTGTGACGTTTTTTATGCTTTTTTTCACTGAAATGGTTTTAACACAAATAACGGACCCAGACACACTGAATTCGAAGAGAATGACATGACAGCGCC